>JBBPMU010000395.1:0-25105 GCA_038090475.1 Wakefieldia striispora | reverse complement strand
GATGCTATCACAAGCGATATCAGGAACTCTACCAAGACACTATAAAGATGTCTTGAGATTACCAAAGGAAGATCAGAAAGGATGGCACACAGCTATGGAAGACAAATACGCATCTCTACAAAAGAGATCCATTTGGACACTCGTCAACCCACCTAAAGGACGTATACCTATCAAAGGGAGATGGGTATTTGCAGTTAAAAGCGATGGCAGAAAGAAGGCTTGCTTTGTCACCAAAGGCTTCACACAGATCTTTGGAATTGACTATGAAGAGACTTTTGCACCAGTCACCAGGTTTGAAACCGTTCACCTTCTCTTGGCTCTCACATGCCTCGAAGATTGGGAGTTGGAAGCTCTCGATGTTAAAACAGCTTTCCTGTTTGGCGAACTACATCAGCAAAATGACCTTTGGCTGGACAGAGCTGTCCAGACTGTCCTAGACTAGTCTAGCAAGGTACCTAGCTGGCTAGGAAACAAAAAAAAATCCTGCCTATAAACTGGACTTCAAAATTTTACCATATATTTTTATCATCAAACATAAGTACTTGATACATTGGCCCTGACTATTTTACTCAACCTACTCATATGGTGTGCAAAGCAATATTGTGGGAAAAGGGCTATTTTGCTGATGTAGATGAAGAACTCTATATGGTTCAACCTGAAGGCTTCATAGTAAAAGGACAAGAGACAAAAGTCTGCAAGCTCAATAAAGCAATTTATGGGCTGAAGCAAGCTGTGCTTCAATGGAACAAGCAGTTAAACGGAACTCTTATGAAAATGGGTTTCAGACGTTCTGTTGCAGATCCAGGAGTCTACATCAAGAAAGAACGAAAAGACATTACAATCATAGTCTTTTATGTCGATAATGCACTCTTTATGGGCAACAACAGAACCCTCATCCTCAAGTATAAACAAATGTTTATGAAACATTGGGAATCAAGAGATCTTGGACAAGCCAAAGAATACCTTGGAATGCAGATAATCAGAGATCAAAAGAAGCGAACTCTGAGACTAGATCAATCACTCTATGCAACGAAAGTTGTTGAGCGATTCGGTCAGCAGACCTCTAAACTGGTCACTACTCCACTTCCAACTGGCTATAATCCAAGACCCAATGATGGAAAAGAAGATTCGAACCTTCGAAGTCATTATCAATCGGTCATCAAATCACTGTTATACATCATGCTCGGAACTCGTCCAGACCTTGCCTACTCTGTAATCAAGATGTCACAGTTCTCTGCAAATCCTACACAGGAACACTTGCAGAAGATGATTTATATTGTTCGATATTTGGCTCAGATGACAAATCTTTGCCTCAAATATCAAGCAGACGGTCCTTCAAATGGACTACTTGCTTACTCTGACACTGATTGGGCAGGAGACATAGAGACCTCAAGGTCCACAACTGGATATGCCATCTTCCTAGCAAATGGCATATGTTCTTGGCTGAGTAGATGACAGAAGAGAGTTCGACTTTCCTCCACAGAAGCAGAATATTGCAGAATGACCGAATGTTGCAAGCAGATCCAGTGGATTTGCAACTTATTCGAGGAAGCACACATCCTTCTACCACCCATTCCACTTTGTGTTGACAACCAAGGCGCTATATTCCTCGCTTCTAACCCAGCTCAAGAAGGACATACAAAACATGTCCGGATCCCTGAACACTACATTCAGGAGGCTATTGCTCTTCAAGAGGTGGAACTTTTCTATGTTCCAACCACACAGCAATTTGCAGATATCTTCACTAAGAATCTTGCAAAGATAGCTTTTGAGCGGGGACGAAAGTATCTTCTTTTACTTCCATATTCATAATTGACATTTCTAGTGAGGAAGAGTGTCGAGATCAGTGGTATTTCATTTTCAGATCTTCATCTCCAGATACCCTGATCTTAGATTGATCTTTGATCAATCTACTGTTTCTCAGATGGAACAATCAATAGATTGATTCCGATGTTCTAGACTCATCAAATACAATATGAAGGGTGCAACCCTAGAACATTCTGACAAACACCCTTTTCCACTATCATGTCTTCTTATTTCATATGATAGCAGATTGCTTATCCATTGGCAGATAACAGTATTTCATACAGAGATAAGTTATCTCTCTATTCTTGTTATCTTTGGATATCGTCCAATAGGACACCCATGGCCTTTCTACATAGATAAGACCATTTACTATATACATACTCCCTGTACAGTATATAAGACAGAGAGTCTCCCTCTGAGCTCTCTAACCAGAATTCGAACTTCGTTCGACTCCCTCCATACTTTGCACCTCTCTAAAGGATCACTCTGCTTACTCTTTGATCTACCTCGATCAACACTAGTGAGTTATCTCTCTCCTAGTGTCCATAACCTCTGCCCTTTTGCCATGCTGTGCGAAAGCCTAGTCACTTAGGTGATTAGAGATCAAAGCGATCACCTGGTCCAATTGCTTTTGAAACGAGACGAAATGTTGAAGGTTGAACTCGGAACCTCAAAGGCGAAGTCTTCGCCCCTGGCGGAATCCTCGTTCAAAAGAGAAGAAAGAGAGAGCGCCTGTTTATCCTCTGGCTAAGAGTGTGGATGAATAGAGAGAGTTTCCCAGTAGCCTCTCAGAATATCCTAAGAGGGTCTCGCCTAGAAGAAAATCACCTGGGGATGAAATTCCAAGTAGCAAAGACTGGGGTTACCAGTTGATGTGTCTACTACTTAAATAGTGTACATGATCGTGCACAGACCAAGCTGTGCAAATCCAAGTATAGTAGAAGAGAAATCGTACGATGTCCGAATATCCGTAAGAGGAAAGTCTTGTGCGATGAGCACGTATCATGAGTCAAAAGAAATGAGTAAGATGCACTGCTCTCTATGGCATGTGCCTTCCGATATGATCACGATCGGGTAATCTTGTAAGAGGAAATGACTAAGAGATAAGAAAGTCAATATGTCCAAAAAGGGTTATTCCCAAAGAGGTGCCGCTGGGAATAAGTCTGAAGGTCTCGACCAACGGCAATCGGCAAGTGCCACGAAGTGGTCACGTGCAACAGATCACATGACGAAGGAAATTATACTGTTGTAGGAGCATACCAAAAGAGAGACATCAGGTGACATCGAGTCACGTGATCTTCGAAGTACATGTATACGGCGTTCTTCAATCGGATTGCCGCAAGAAAAAGAGTTCTAAGTAAAAGTTTGAGAAGTGTCAGTAAAAATGTAGCGTCTTTCCAGAATAAAGTATAGGGTTCATAACAGCTTTAGCCTCCAGATGGTTGCTAGCAATGAAAGCTTATTTTGCTATCAACAGTGCCAAGTATGATGACAAGAGGATCACTATCACTCTCCTTAATCAAATGAACATTGGAAGAGGCACTACATTCTCCAAGGCCTGGCTCAACAAAATCTTAAACACCCAGGTCACCTCTTGGAAGGATACCCTCACTGAAATCAAGAAGGACTTCTACACTGTCTTTATACCTCCTTGCATCAAAGACACCACACACATGACCCTTCACAACATCCATATGGAAGGAAAACCCTTCTATGGTGATTTTGACTCCTTCTGCAATGCTTTCCAACTTGAAGCCTCCTGAAGTGATATCATGGACCAGTCTGTCCTTAAGGATCTTCTCAAGAGAGCTGACTTGCACTGACTTGCCACTATGATGACCATGGTAGAGAAGGAGCCAGTTCTATCACATGATTGTCCACACTGAACAGCTTAGGAAAGGAGGAACCTCCTACATTGGATCTACCCCCACTACTCCTCATGCCAAAGACCCAATGGCCATGGATGTGGAATATGTTTCACTCTCCCCCACAGAACAATCTAACCATATCAAGAATAGGAAGTGCTTTGTCTGTCACCAACAGGGATGTTGAGCAGTCAATCATAGGAATGGACAAAACCACCAAAAGCCCCCACAGAAGCAACAGATTAGGATGGCCAAAGAAACCATGATTGCAATCCAATTACTAGAAACATTTTTGAACAATCAGAAACAAAGCAGGATCAATGAAGAAGCCAATGAAAATAAGAATTTTCAGCACTGAGGAGTAGGATGATGTCTACTTCCTCAAGGACAAGGACTCCTGTACAAATAGCCCCCATCTTTGTATCCTCCCCTGCTGATAGAGCAATACATGTTCTCATATCAATTTACACAGGGAGGACAGGAGAAATCATCACCACCACCACCCTTATCAACTCTGGAGCCACCAGATCATTCATTAATCAAGACTTCATGGTATGAAACCACATCCCACTGATACAACTGGCAGAATCCATTGGAGCAAATAATATAGATGGAACCAGAAACAAGGCTGGAGAGATCCAATATAAGGTATTCATTACCTTGTGATACACTGACACAGAACACAAACAGGAACTAATGGTGATCAACTGCAGATCACAAAATGTGATACTAGGAATGCCTTGGCTCATGAAGGTAAACCTGAAGATCGACTGGGCAAAATGAACAATCAACTTCCTAGATGGACAAAGAATTCCACAACATGATGACCCCCTCTGAGAAGCCCAAGCATACCTGACCAATTTTATTGACAAGAATCTGAACAAGGTACTCAAAGAAAAATATGCAATCAGACAAACTGCATTTCACACCCAAATACAAAGAAACTCAGAGAGGCCAGAATGCTCCCAGAGGTCATCCAAAAAGTGATGCTCTCCATGTGTTATGGATTTCGAGGATATCCGGGAATGCAATGTCAAAATCATCTGGAGACAGATCTCTGGTGAAGATGACATAGACATGGATACGTTTTTCCTTCCTACTCATTTCTATGATTGCTATTGGTTTGACCTTTCTTCCATGGCATATAGAGACCTTACTTGGGAGATCATTGATAGTGGTCAATATGACCCTATTATATATGACTTCTAGGTATTCCTTCAGACTTCGCATGGGAACGCCACCATTTCCCACATTTATGGATGCCCCTGAAATTCTGCCTCGTTTCATTTGGGAAGTCCCATTTATCACTTTTCCTCTTTTGCTCAATGGAATCCCACCTTCCCCTTTGGGATACAGAACTCCAATTCCTTTTCTGCACGCAGGACTCCACATTTCCTTTTACACATACATTTCCTTTTACACATCCTTCGTTGATTCCCTTTTATGATACATGTGATGTGAAATGTCTTGTTGATTTCCTTTTATGTGTCATCCCTTTATGGTAACCTCCGTATTATATAAAGGGCTGACTTGTAGTAGTTAGCTCCTCAGCTAATTCTACGCATTTCTGCCTGCAAAGTCTTCGCTCCTGAAGAAGGTTGCTCGACTAACCTCCTGCGCTAAGCCCTTCCAGTCTTCCATCTCTCTTTGCTGACCGAGGGCTTCTCTCTTACAAGCGATAGCCAATACTCTGCTCCTAGTTGTTGACAACACTATGAGTATGAAAGGATAACAAGTGAAGTCTTTGTTTCACACCCATGTAACACCATGACCATTGCTGTACAAAGCAAGAAAGATGAAGTAACCCTCCCTGACATCTTCAGCAAATACAAGAAGGTCTTTAATGAACCTGATGAAGGATTTATGTGTTACGGATTTCAAGGATACCTGTTATGAAACCATATTTTATTCCTGAAAGACACTATACTTTTACTGACACTTTTCAAAACTTTTACTTAGGACTCCACCCTTCTTGCGGCGATCCTTGAAGAAAGCCGTTTACATGTATTTCGAAGATCACGTGACTCGACGTCACCTGATGTCTATCTTTTGGTACGCTCTTACAACAGTATAATTTCCTTCGTCACGTGATCTGTTGCATGTGACCACTTTGTGGCATTTGCCGATTGGGCTGTCAGTCGAGACTTCAGACTTATTCCTGGCAGCCATCTCTTTGGGAATAACCCCTTTTCTTCTTTTGGACATATTGACGATTTCTCATCTTAGTCATTTCCCCTTACGATGTTACCCGATCATGATCGTATTGGAAGGCACATGCCATAGAGAGCTGTGCAGTTTGTCATTCCCTCTTTGTCACAATACGTGCTTATCGCACAGGACTTTCCTTTCTTGATTTATTGGACATCATACGTTTTCTCATTTACTATACTTGGATATGCACAGCTTGGTCTGTGCACGATCATGTACACTATTTAAGTAGTAGACACATCAACTGGTAACCCCAGTCTTTGCTATTTGGAATATCATCCCCAGGTGATTTTCTTCTAGGCGAGACCCCCTTAGGATATTCTGAGGGGCTACTGGGAAACTCTCATTCTTCATCTACACTCTTAGCCAGAGGATAAACAGGCACTTTCTCTTTACAGACGTTCGATACCCTGCCAAAGGGAAGACTTTGCCTTTGAGGTTTGGAGTTCAACCTTCGACGATTCCGTCTCATTTTGTTATGAACCCTATATTTTATTCCAGAAGAATGCTACTTTTTCTAACACTTTTCATTTTTACTTAGTGACTCCTTATTCTTGCAGCAATCCTCGAAGAAAGCTGTCTACATGTATTTCTCAGATCACGTGACTTGATGTCACCTGATGTCTTCATATTGGTACGCTCCTGCCACAGTATAATTTCTTTCATCACGTGATCTGTGGCACGTGATCACTCTGTGGCACTTGCCGATTTGCTGTCAGTCGAGACCTTCAGACTTATTCCCGGCAGCATCTCTTTGGGAATAACCCTTTTGGACACATTGACAATTCTTATCTTTAGTCATCTCTTCTTACGAGACTACCCAATCGTGATCGTATCGGAAGGCACGTGCCATAGAGAGCAGTGCATCTTACTCATACCCTTTGACTCACGATACATGCTGATCGCACAAGATTTTCCTTATTCGATTATTCGGACATCATACGATTTCTCTCTTACTATACTTGGATCCGCACAGCATGGTCTGTGCACGATACGCTACACTATTTAAGTAGACACACCTTGTAGACTGGTTCTCCAGTCTTTGCTACTTGACAATCATATGCCAAGGTGATTAGTTTCTAGGCAAGACCCCTTTGAGATATTTCGAAGGGAACACTTGGTAATCTTCTATCATTTACACTCCTAGCCAGAGGATAAACCGGCACTTCTCTCTTTTCAAACGAGGATACCACTAAGGGTGAAGACTTCGCCTTTGAGGTTCTGAGTTCAACCTTCGACGATTCTGTCTCATTTCACATTTCACTTAGCAAAGACTACCTACTCGAACGCGAAGTAGACAGGATGCTCTCTGCCCAGTACTAGGGCAACGGGTCTAGCAATTCGGTCAAGGCGTCCCCAGAGGTCCTCTCAGTAGGGCCAGTAAGGACTATCATCAAGGGACATGTCAGTGAACTATCCACCGACTACAAGAAGGAACTCCTTTGGTTATCTCCCAGGAGTAAAAGAAGTTGAGGTATGAAGATTGGCTACTGCTGACTTCAAGCATATGTACTACGCTCCCCCGAATCCCTATCAATCTCAGGAAGGAAGTCTCTGGGATGTCTTCTTCGCCGGTGTGACCAAATTGTTGCACAACATGCCGTTTGACGCGGCCTACAAGATGTACATCGAAGCCTATTGGAAAGCAGGACAAGCCTTTCTAGTGGAACTCAACCAAGCTCGCTTTAAACAGCAGGTCACCAGGGACTACATGTCACCTGAAGCTGAGGCCTACTATAGGAAAAGGCTCGGACAAGAAGAGAAAGAGAAAAGAAGAAAAGAAAAAACATTCAAAAAGGTAAAAGAGGGGGTAACTCCCTTCAAAAACAAATATTCCATTCTGGATGAAATCATTTTACCTTCAGACACTTCTTCATTACCCACTTACGATTTCAATTCCTTTTCACCCTCGCGAGTGCCGACACCCACTCAATCCTATGAAGACCCCTTTGAAATTTCTTTTCGAAGGAAACCTATGTTGAGAGATGAGACTTCGATGAAGATCTCATACCGGACATATGACGGTTCTAACTTCAGACTTCGTCTTTCATACATCATATGATCTAGACCATTCTAGATTCATATCTAGATTGATACTGGTTCTAGAGTGGTTCTAGAACTGAGGTGAGTCACTATCATATTATTCATTTCAGATGATAGTGAGATAAGAGTCCTTTATGCTATTGGACAATAAGGATACTGTATGTATTACTCATACGATACGATAAGACCGTATCTTTAGTCATTTCCTATGACTGATCCTTATCTCTTATTGTTCTTATCCCTCCATTCTTATTGGTAGATAGGAACCTCACATGTATATATAAGAGGGGATGCACAGAGTGATTCCCCTCAACCAGTCAATCGACTTTCCTCGGTTCATCCATTGCCTTCACCTCAGCCAACCATCCTTGATCATTAGAACCATGAGTGATTCTCATCACAGTTCGACCATAACCTCTGCCTCGACTTTGCCTGGGACTTCCACCCGCTGCATATATAGTCGAACCTCGTATCCTTGGTACGAGAGATTAGAGAGTTGGGTAGCTCCATCTCTTTACTCACCTTTGAGGTTAGGTTCAGCCTTCAATGTTGTCTTGCTTCACCTGGCTCCAAAGGTAGACTGGCAAAGTACACTTGAAGTAATTGTTTGGGAAAATCATAGAACAGAATGGTGATGATGAAGAGGGGTCTAAGTGAGATAGAGGAGCTATCCTTAAATCACACCCTTGGAAGTATGATCAAGTAGATAAGACTGGGGTTTCCAGTTGCAAGTCTGGCTACTTAAATAGTGTCTACCTATTGTGCATGGACCATGCAGTGCATATCCTATCTGAGTAAGTCTGAAGTGGTCTGAGTAAGGAAAATACAAAAGGGAAAATCATGCAATACAGAGATTGCATATCTTGAGTCATTGTCTATAAGTCAATGGGAAAAGATAAGGAGGAGCCAATAGCAAAAGAAGAGTGGAAGATAAGCTATCAGCCAATCAGCAAATGCTGCAAGTGGTCACATGTGTCAGATCATATGACTGAATGAATTTATACTGACATACATAGGAGCATACCAAAAGGGAAACGTCATGTGGTAGGTCACATGATTCAGAAGTACATGTGGGCATTCACCTTTGAGGGCTGAATGTAGTGAAAATTGTTAGTTCAAGTGTAAAGTTCAAAATGAAGCATAGGAATTGTAACACTCACAGCCAATCTAGAACCAATAAATGAAAAAAGGACATATATGTGGTTTTATTAGCCTACCTTGTCATAGGTGCTTTCTATAGAAACAAGAACCCTTTAGGGAGTAGGCTATAGAAGAAGCAGGGCTGTAAAGACTTTAGGATACTGTAAGTCACTGTATATTGAGTAGTAAGAATGATGTGCCTTTAGGATACAGTAAGTCACTAAGGAAAAAGACTAACTAGTATCCTAAGGTGCACTTTAGCTATGCTTAGGTAAGCAATATGTAGACTAAATAAGGAAACTAATTCCAACACTTTCCAGGTCCCTCAGAAACCTCTCATGAACACCAATTTCTAAATTGCACATATCACCCCTCCACTTTGCCAATTCATCCCTCCAGTCTTGTAGTGCCTTTCCAGTCCTGTCTCCTGGGTTGAGACATGTGCTGACAAGTTGGAAAACTGCTACAAAAAAATGGAAACACCTGATCTTATAGTCATCTGCCCATGTTCTGTCAGTTACAGTGACTCCAAAAACCCTTTCAATGTTTAACCCTAATGTGGTGAGTGAAGCACACTGCAAACACCCCTGGGAATTTCGCTTAGGTATAGGGGAGCCAAACAAAGTACAAGCCCTTAGCTACAAATCGGTCTTTTGGTCATGTGATTTGACCCAGATTTGGCAGAGATATGGCCATTTTAAAACAGTAATGTCATTGAAAGGGTTTTTTCACTTTTGAGTTTGAGATAGATATCTTGTAGATTTCAAGTGTAATTGTAATTTTTTAGGTATACAAACAAAAATATACAATAAATATTGTGTCTGAGTTCAAAAAAAGTTCCCACACTTCTTGATTCCCAACCACTACCATGGTTAGATCTCTCTCTCTTCCTCAACAACAAATAGTCCTTTCTCTACTTGATACTGGTTGCTCTGGTGGTGTCAGCCCTTCCACTATATCTAGACTTCACTCCAAAGAGCATTCTGCTCTTCCAAAGTCTCTTGGAGGTTGTCCTATCAAGCTTTCTGCCACCAATATCTGTCATGCTCAGCATCTCATCAGTACTGGAATTGCTGAGAATGCTGTCTAGGTGACCAAAGCACTCTCTAACATCATCAACCAGCCTCTCTCTGCTAATACTATTTGCCTCCACTTGAAGAAGTCTGGCATGAAAGCAGTAGTCAAGTCCAAATGTCCTCTTCTTTCTGCCAAGCACTGCAAGACTCATTTGGATTTTGCTGAAGCTCACAAGGATTGGACTGTAGAGGACTGGAAGAGGGTAATATGGTTAGATGAGACCAAAATCAATTGCCTAGGGTCAGATGGACATAAATGGGTATGGAAAAAGCCATGTGAGGCCCTCAGTGACAGACTTGTGGATGGGACTATCAAGTTTGGAGGTGGTTCTGTGATGGTATGGGGCTGTATGACCTGGCAGGGGATTGGATATGCTGTCAAGATAGATGGTAGGATGGATGGGGACCTCTATCTTCAGATTTTGAAGAATGAGCCCCTCAATACCCTGGAGTATTACCATCTTCATCCCCCTCAAACCATCTTTCAGCAAGACAATGATCTCAAGCACACTTGTAGAAAAGTGAAGGAGTGGCTAGAGGAGCAGGAATTTGAGACTATGGGATGGTCTGCACTCTCCTGACCTAAACCCCATTGAACACCTTTGGTGTTACCTCAAAAGGAGACTTGCAGAGTATGAACATCCTCCTAAGGAGTTTTGGAGTTGTGGGAGAGGATTCAAGCAGTTTGGGAAGAGATACCAGTGGAGGAGTGTCAGACGTTGATTGAAAGCATGCCTAGAAGAGTTGAGGCAGTCCTCAAGGCCAAAGGAGGTTATACCAAATATTAATAGTACCAAGATACCCTTTCAATGATATTGCTGTTTTAAAATGGCCATATCTCTGCCAAATCCAGGTCAAATCACATGACCAAAAGACCAATTTGTAGCTAAGAGTTTGTACTTCATTTGGCTCCCCTATACCTAAGCAAAATTCCCAGGGGTGTTTGCAATGTGCTTCACACACCACATTAGGGTTAAACATTGAAAGGGTTTTTGGAGTCACTGTAGTAGTAAGTTAGTATTGATGTAGGAAAGTTGTCTCACAAGGGAAACCCCTTTTCATTACCATAACCCTGGAGATTTATATAAATCACAAAAGTATTCTTTTTCACAAGCTAGAGAGAGCATAAGTACACTATCATGGACCCATGGACAGATCAACAAGACCTCTAGCATTAGGCAGGTTTTCCCCATTCCAGAGTTCTGAACTAGTATAGAGCAAAACTTGGCATAATATGGAGGCAAGCTAAATTTGCAATTGTTTTCCTCAAGGTATCCATAAAGAGCATCAACTGAGATGTCTACAAAAGGGCTTGACAGAGCAGACATCAATCCTTTTTGTGTTACAATCATGATATCTTCCCTCTATTTTTCCCTCATTTTCCCATATTTTTCCTTAATCATTCGAGCCTTCTACAAGCCTAACACCTCTGCTCGCATAATTAGCCCCTATCTCCCTCACAATTGCGACCAAGGTTCTAGACCTGAACACAGCCCAGACCCTCAAACCCTTAACCCAGCCTAGACCCAACCACCACCCTATCCCTACACATGCTCCCCCCTACCCTGTTTCACTTTGACATGTCTCATGCATTCCACACCCTTTACCCTAAGGCTATGCTTATCTATGACTAGTGATTCCGTGGCCCGGCCTGAAAGCCCTGAGCCAGCCAAGCTGGGCCCCGAAAAGCCGGGCTGGGCCAGGCCATGTTAAGGGCTCGCAGGGGCTCAGAGCCTGGCCTAGGATGTTGTAGAGCCTTGGGCCAAGCCAGGCCGGGCCCAGGAAGCCCTGAAGCCCTGAGCGATTACCCAATACGGTAAGTCGCGACTCGATGGCTGTTGTTGTTGTTTGTTTTGACCCCATTCCTCGCCGTCTCGCCGTCTCACCTTCACCCATCCTTGCCCTCATACCCTCACCCTCATTCCTCCCTGCTCAGCAGCGGCACGACGCACACGCACGATTCCATGCATCCTGCCCTCACCCTCACCTCACCCTTACCCGTCATTGCCCTTACCTGCCATCACCCTTGTCACCCCCCCCCTCACCTCTCCCTTCTCCCTCCCACCTTGCCTGATGATGACAACAACAACAGCATGATAATCGCGTTATCACGGTTGTCGCGTTGTCATCATTGTCGTCGTCACCCACGCTCACCCCACGCTCACCTTCCTCTGCCTTGCCTAACGATGACAATGACGACCTCACCCTCACCCTTGCCCGACAACGACAACAACAACAATGAAACGAGCACCACATTATCGCAGTGCTTGTGTCGTCCTTGTCCTCGTCCTTGTCCTTGCCCACCCTTGTTGTCCTCACCCTCGCCTTGCCTCCCTCTCCCTCACCCTCACCTCGCCTGATGACAACAACGACAACAACACAACAACCGCAATATCATGGTTGTCACGTTGTTGTCATTGTCGCTCGCACTTGTCACCCTCACCCTCACCTTCGCCTTGCCTTGTCTTGCCTCTCCCACCTTGCTTGACAACGACGACGACGTGATAACTGCATTATCACAGTTGTCACATCATAGTCATCGTTGTCGCTTGCCCTCATCACTCACCTTCGCCTCGCCTCGCCTGAAAACGACGACAACGATGACGCAATAACCACATTACTATTGTGGTTGTCGTGTCATTGTCGTCCCCCTCACTGACAATACCCTGGGTAACACGAGTCACCCTCCTACTTCACCGTGCACGTGCTCACCCATGCACCCTCTGAAACGAGACGAAATGTCGAAGGTTGAACTCCTTAACCTCAAAGGCGAAGTCTTCGGATTCCAACCGGTATCGTTGCGAAAAGGAAAGAGCGCCGGTTTATCCTCTGGCTAGGAGTGTAGATGAGATAAATTGATTACCCAGTAGCCCCTCAGAATATCCTAAGGGGGTCCAGCCTAAAAGAAGATATCCTGGGCGAATAAATTCCAAATAGCTAAGACTGGGGAAACCAGTCTACAATGTATCTACTTAAATAGTGTCTGGCGATGAGTGCGCACAGACCATCCTCTGAAAGAGGGAATACCATCTATAGTAAAATGTCCGTGAGAGTCATCAGGTCTCAGCCTGGAAATCCGAGTATAGTAATGTTCGTCCAAATGGAACGTCTTATGAGTAAAAGGAAATGAGTAAGACGCACTGCTCTCTATGGCACGTGCCTTCCGATACGATCACGATCGGGTAACATCGTAAGGAGAAATGACTAAAGATAAGAAATCGTCAATATGTCCAAAAAGGGTTATTCCCAAAGAGAGTGCCGCCGGGAATAAGTCTGAAGGTCTCGACCGACGGCAAATCGGCAAATGCCGCTAAGTGGTCACGTGCAACAGATCACGTGATGAAAGAATTTATACTGTTGTAGGAGCGTACCAAAAGGAAAACATCAGGTGACGTTGAGTCACGTGATCTTCGAAATACAGGTAAACGGCGTTCTTCAATCGGATTGCCACAAGAAAGGATGTCCTAGGTAAAAGTTTTAAAAGTGTCAATAAAGGTAGCGTCTTTCAGGAATAAAATATAGGGTTTCGTAACAGTTTTTCTTCTTTTGTTTGAGAGGCGAAGATGTTTTCATAAGGTTCAGAGATGAAGTTTTCATAAAAGTCGATCTCTTGTTCCCTGATGTGGTTGAGGGTTTGTGTTTCCTCATAGGAACGGCATTCTTCTGGGCATCTCGTCATTTTGACGTCGCCTGTAGTCCAATCAATCACAGGATTGTGGAGTTTGAGCCATGTGAATCTGAGGATAAGATCATTCTTTCCAAGGTTCGTAATCTCGGCTTCTACTCTTTCCCTATGACCTTTGAAATCTACAATCAGGTCGACATAATGTGAGATCTTGCCAGCAGAGTTTTTAGTTCCATCCACATTGTATACCTGGATGGGCGTGGGAAGGGGCTTAGCGATTAAACGATGCTTCTTGACGAAGTTCTCGTGTATGAATATCGCGTTTGCTCTGCTGTCCAATAAGGCCCTAGCTTTTAGGTAACCGATGGATTCGGTGGGAGAGACCAGAATGTTCATATTTGAAACGAGATGGAAACGTCGAAGGTTGAACGCTAAACCTCAAAGGCGAAGTCTTGGGTCCAACCCGTATCGTCAAGAGAAATAATAAGGAGCGCCGATTTATCCTCTGGCTAGGAGTGTAAATGAGTGAAAGTATACCAAGTATTCCCTTCGAAAGATCTCAAAGGGGTCTTGCCTAGAAACAATCTCCTTGGCGTAAGATTATCAAATAGCAAAGACTGGGGAACCAGTCTACATGAGATACTCTACTTAAATAGTGTCTGGCGATAAGTGCGCACAGACCATCCTCCAAAAGAGGGAATACTCTGTATAGTAAGTGTTCATCAGGTCTCAGACCTGGTAATCTGAATATAGTAATGTCTGTCCGATGGGAACGTATCATGAGTCAAAAGAAATGAGTAAGACGCACAGCTCTCTATGGCATGTGCCTTCCGATACGATCACGATCGGGTAATCTCGTAAGAAGAAATGACTAAGAGATAAATCGTCAATATGTCCAAAAGTAGAAAAGGGGGTTATTCCCAAATAGATGCCGCCGGGAATAAGTCTGAAGGTCTCGACCGACGGCAAATCGGCAAGTGCCGCGAATTGGTCACGTGCAACAGATCACGTGACGAAGGAAATTATACTGTTGCAAGAGCGTACCAATAGGGGGACATCAGGTGACGTCTAGTCACGTGATTTTCGAAATACAGGTAAACGGCTTTCTTCAATCGGATCGCCGCAAGAAAGGAAGTCCTAAGTAAAAGTTTTTAAAGGTGTGAGTAAAAGAGTAGCGTCTTTTCAGAGATAAATATAGGGTTCGTAACAATATTGATCTCACGGGTTATCACCGTGGATCTGATGAAGGCATTTTCTGGGATTTTGTTTTGGTTTACAGGAATTAAGCACTTGTTTTTGTCCAAGCCACGCCCGATAGGGTCGCCTGTGACGCCTGAAAAGGAAATATTTTTTGTGTTTCTCAGTTTATCGTCATTATAGGACGAATTTGATTGTTTTTGCGGTTTTGCCAGTTTATCCTCATGGTCAGAGTTACAGCATAATAGTCTACATGTACTAATCTACTTATTTTAGTAGTCTTCTATGTAGAGATTTGTCCGTTAGCCATCATATGGGAGTGTCCGAATGGACCTAGAAAGGGAATGCTGAGTAACGCATCTCAGCTCATACTTTGAATATATATGGTGAGATCGGCTGTGAGTCTGTTGGTGAATTAGATTCCCAACGACTTGTGAGAGAGTGTGGTGCACTTGGCATCCATCACCATGGGTAGCTTCTATCGACTTCTTTGAGATCGTGGAGTGGAAAGTTCATCTCTTATCTGTGTAAGGTTAACCCAATGAATATTCCAAAGGAACTTCTGGGGAGAGTGAGGTAGGGAAAAGGAATTATTTTTCTCTTTTCTTGGCGAAGCTGAGCTTACCGTATTTTCTTGATTTTGTATTTTGATTTAGTGGGAATTTGTAAATTTCTTCCGCCTTGCCTAAGATAGTTCCGTTCTTCGGCGTGATCTGCTCTTCTGTTGGCGAGATCTTGTCCCTATGATGTGGGATCCCTCTGGTGATATCGGCCTTGTCAATATACCGTATGCTGTACGAGTGCCTTCTCGTGAACTTCTACCTTCCTCCTCGTCAACGCGAGTTCTGGGTTTGTCCAGGCTATGGGATCATTAGATGGTGTCCCTCAACCGTAGCTCTTTTCCAATTATCTCCTCCTTCGATGAGGGGAGTGCGGTCACCTATTACTCTGCCTCCATGGGTTTGACTACTGTGACGGGGTCTTCTGCAAATGAGTATGGGATGAGGTCTTATAGAGATTGCCTCAAGGTTTCTTCCGCTTCGTCCTTGGAGTTGTCCTAAACAGGATTGGTTGTTCTCTCAAGTGTGAATGACATGGATAAAGAGGTGTTATCGTGATGATAAGTGTGGGTGGTGCTCCAGAGGATGTCTTATTGTGTGAGTCGCCATATCCGATGACTAGTCGGTTATCGAAAAAGGTAAATGATTCTGGGCAAGTGAGACTGCTATGCGCGATGCATGAGTGCTTCCGGCTTTAAGCACGGTAAGCGGCTGATAAGGGGGGTCTTGTAACTCCGTCTTTAAATTCCTTATCGCCCCTATGCGAGAGGATCTCGGTCTGCTGCCGTGGCTGGCTTCTGTCATCTATCAAACGGCCAGGGTTCTGTAATGGGTGGTCAAACTCCATTCAGGGGAAACTCTCCACCTTGTTCTCCTAACTCATCCAGGCGTTTCTACCGGTATGGTGCGGTCGTCATCTCTTCATTCCCGAAGGTTCGCATCTGTGTAAAAGAAAGTAATGAGATCTGTATCTCTGTGCAAAGCAGGACCAGTCTCAAAGAATCCAATGCCTCCTCGTGAAGAGGGGCGGGTTCCAAAAATTGATCAAAGTCCTCAGACAAAGATATCAAGGGTCCGAACGAACACGTATTGGGGGTCAGGGACGCGTATGGTTGTCGAGATCAGTGGTATTTCATCTTCAGATCTTCATCTCTAGATACCCTGATCTTAGATCGATCTTTGATCTGATCTACTGTTTCTCAGATGGAACAATCTTCAGATTGATTCCAATGTTCTAGACTCATATCAAATACGATATGAAGGGTGCAACCCTAGAACATCCTGACAAACACCCTTTTCCACTATCATGTCTTCTTATTTCATATGATAGCGGATTACTTATCCATTGGCAGATAACAGTATTTCATATAGAGATAAGTTATCTCTCTTATCTCTCTATTCTTGTTATCTTTGGATATCGTCCAATAGGACACCCACGGCCTTTCTAGATAGATAAGACCGATTACTATATACGTACTCCCTGTACAGTATATAAGACAGAGAGTCTCCTGCAGAGCTCTCTAACCAGAATTCGAACACTGTTCGTCTTACCACTCTTCGCACCTCACAAAGGACCACTCCGCTTACTCTTTGATCTACCTCGATCAACACTAGTGAGTTGTCTCTCTCCTAGTGTCCATAACCTCTGCCCTTTCGCCCTGCTGTGCGAAAGCCTAGTCACTTAGGTGATTAGAGACTAAAAGCGATCGCCTGGTTCGATTGCTTTAGAGCACCATCACGGTTTAAGCCGTAACCGGCCCGAACTTGAAACTCACGCACCATAGGGTACAGTCATTCACTGTCATTTGCACCAGCAAATTTGCATGTGCTGCTACTTCACAACAATGGTAAACAAGTCAGTGTTGAGAGATGAGACTTCAATGAAGATCTCATACCGGATCTATGATGTTTCTAACTTCAGATTTCATCATTCATACATCATATGATCTAGACCATTCTAGATTCAGATCTAGATTGATACTGGTTCTAGAGAGGTTCTAGAACTGAGGTGAGTCACTATCATATTATTCATTTCAGATGATAGTGAGATAAGAGTCCTTTATGCTATTGGATGATAAGGATATGTATTACTCATACAATACGATGGGACCATATCTTTAGTCATTTCCCATGACTCATCCTTATCTCTTATTGTTCTTATCTTTCCATTCTCATTGGTAGATAAAGAACCTCACACATGTATTTAAGAGGGGACACATACGCCAATTCCCCTCAACCAGAACCAACCAACCAACCAACCAGTTCTTGGTTCATCCATCGTCTTCACCTCAGCCACCTATTCCTTGATCATTAGAACCGTGAGTGATTCTCCTCACAGTTCGACCATAACCTCTGCCTCGACTTTGCCCAGGACTTCCACCCACTGCATATAACAGTCGAACCTTGTTCCCCTTGGATGAGAGAATAGAGAGTTGGGTAGCTCCATCTCTTTAGGTTATGAGCCCCAGTTGATCACCAGCCTTGACATCTCTATACTTGCGTGTTATCTCCCTCCATCACACCTTTGATCATGCTGATCTTGGAACCCTATGAGGTTTACTGGTTCACTTGCCTGCTGTCATTGATCTTACAGGTCATGACAGTCCTTGCGGCACATGAGGTTGTTCCCATGTTTGCCAACATCTTTGTTTTGTCATTCGCAGATGGTTACATGCTTTACCATCTCACACAAACAGACCCTTTTGGTTACTTCACTCTATTCTTCGCCTATCGTGTCGAAACAAGTATCTGGTTACTGAACATCTCCTTGACCAGAATACCATTTGACCAGGTAGAAGAAGTTCCCCTAGTCCCAAGGGAGAACTGTCATCCAATCCCTATCAGAAATCGTCCTATCGCTCAGCCTGGAGGCCAATCGTGTCCTTCATCTCAGGATACAAGCGACCCACCTCCACTTTCCCCTAGACGTCCACAGCGTCCAAGTTCATGTGACTTCCAACTTCCGTGTCCTATTTGTCATCATCCCTGTCAGCAACAGGAGGTTTGTTACGGTGAACATCCCGATTCTCAGTGGCGCCACCACTGAGTTTATAGGGAGGGTATACGTTTTCGTCATGACAGAAGAGACTTTGCATTCGACCTTCACCCAATAGCTCCAGGTTACGAAGGTTACCTCTCAATTGTGTCTACTTTACGGGCCAATTTTGCTAGAGAGAGACGGGCCAGAAACCCAAACAACCCTCTTAACCAACCACCTCGAGCTCCCCAAACGCCTTCACCACCTCTGGCTTACCTTCCTTGTAATGGAACCATCATCCACACCTGCAATGAACTCCTCGACAAACTCCCCTTACAGCCTTCCCCTCCTTGATCGACAAATGTCAAATACTCGGAGGACACTCATTGAATCCATAGCCTGGAACAATCGCCTATCTCTCCCAGGTCTCTCCTTCAACAGGTTACAGACTGCATTGCCTTGGAGACCAGCAACATTCAAGTTGCAGATAATGGGGATGGAACCTCAATGGTCTTTCGTCCAGGCCCATACGGGCTACCAAGAGCAACCAGGAGATTGGATAGTGATCTTTCAGACACCGTGCCCTCTAGGTGACAAGATCCTGAACCAGCTGATGAATGACTCAGATCCTCTTCTGATGTTTTTTGGATCAGATTGCGCTCCCTACTGGCACGAAGACTTCCCACCAGAGGAGAGGTTGGTTCAACCCTTCAAACTGCAGACCGCAGAGACCAACACCCTTGATGCATCAATCCTTCCTTGTTCATCATACTTCCCATCAGAGCCTCTTTCTTCTATTTATACAGGTGCCGGATGGCCTTTCCCATCTGAGACTTATGACTCTACTCCACCTGCTTTGACTCATGACTACAGCTTCGAGATCTATCGGAAAGATATGTTCCCAGATTTTTCCTTTTCCCAGGAAATTGATGACTGGCAATGAGGTGGAAATTCCATTCAAGATGACTTTGTGGACTCCATCCACAACCCAAACATCCATGTAGATCCCTTGTCTTGGCACAATGTCCATCGCTTCAATAACCCTCCAGCTCCTCCACTTCACAAATTCCATCATGCCATCAATACTAGACTTCAACGAGAGTGGAAGAAGGACAAGAGTAACTCCCATATCGTTCGCACTCAGAGAGTACTCAAGTCTAAATGGGCTAAAGACCCAAAAGTTTGAGAATGTTGTCTTGAACTCATGAAGGGACAGAAGCAACAACAAGTTAGATGAATGTCTGGATCTATATCGTTGCAGATGATGAGGTTGTTGTATAGGGAAAAGAAAGCGTAGATGAGACTCTTGGACTTTTTCTTGAAATATTGGATGATAGAGTTTAACCAATAAAGGCTTGTTTCTTTTGTGTGCGAACAACGAAACTGATTAGAGTTCCAACAGAATGTCTTTCCCAGAAGTATCTGATATCAAGCTTGAATCATCCCTTCTCGCCAAGATTCCTGAACTCACAGGACAAGCCACCTACTACGCTTGGGCCAGGAGGATAGAAGCTCTTTTCAGATCACTGGACCTTTCTGGTTTCATCATGGATGACTCTGACATTTCTTCCACCCTACATATAGGAGCCACAGACATTACCAGCTGGAAGAAATCGGATTGAAAAGCTTTGTCTTACCTTGTCTTCACTTCCATGCAAAACTTAGCCGATGAAGCTGAAGAAGAGCACCGCTCTGAGAGAGTTGTGACACAGGAGAAGAAAGATGGCAAAGACAAAGAATCTAAAACTGTCTACTACTCCGTTTGCTTCGACTACTGGGATGCTATGAGGAGACACTTTGCTGATAGAGGAATCGCTGGCCAGTTTTTATCCTTCACCAAAATCCTTTGCACCAAAATTCGCAAAAGAACTGCCAGCGATGACATCACAAAGATCAAACTTCACTTCCAGGAGATGGCGAATTCAGGATCCGGATTTTTTGAGAACCACAAGGCCATGTTGCTTATGGCGCAACTTCCTGATACATTTGACAACCTCCATTCTACCCTCATACAAACAGTAGAGACACCCAACTTCAACATTGAGCTAGTCACAGCTGCTATTCTGAGAGAATGCGATATCCACGCTGGACATTCCTGACCCCTTGCTGCTTGCATCACTGAGGTTCAAACCTCATCTTCCTCCCATACCAATGTCATTTGGAATGGACCACCTAAGAAGCCATGGAAGAAACAATCCTCCTCTCCATGAGACCCATCCAAAGGATCTTCTACTCCACAAAAACAGAAGAATCCAACAAAATCAAACAAGAAGCAATAGTATGAAAAGAGGAAAGATGAAAAGAAGCAGAAGAAAGGAAAAGGGAAGGCCACCGAAGTCATAGCCAACACTATGATTACCAAACCCACCTACGCCTCCATCAAAGAAACAGCCTTCTATGGATACATCGAAAATGATTTCAATACCACTCTTCTCTCAAGGATGAGTGAGACCCCCCATAGCGCTTTCATCGAACCTATACCCGATGAAGTAGACTTCAATTCAGATATGGTGGAACATGGTTGGGATGGCCCATCCGACCCTATGGACATCTCTCCAGATATTCAACAGCCCTTTCTCAGATGCAGGAATTCCTTCTCTATCTGAGGAATTTTCTGCAGCCACTCCCACAGGTAGACAAAAGACCACCAGAAAGAGAAGACAGCTGAAGAAGACCACTTTCACAGTTGGAGGACTGGTTATGAGTAAAGCTCTTCCTGGTACACCTGTATCAGAGCTACTGCTTTCAACAAAAGCGAGATCCGCTTGGGATTCTTACCAACCCATAAACCTAGCTACACAACACATGCAACATCATATAACCCATATGCAACCACGTACACCTCCACCACAGAGAGATGATGTTCCATTCTTCCCAACTAGTGAATCTAATTTCTCTTCTTTGCTGTACACAGTCGGAACTCAGGCAAACTACCAAACACAAGATTGCTGGATGATCGATAGTGGTTGCACAGACCACATATCACCTTACTTGGATGATTTTGCTCATCTTGGAACACAAACCAGATCAGCGACTGTTGCAAACGGATCCTCTACAAATCTCTATGGACCAGGCACAGTCATCTTACATCCAAACAATCTACCATCATTCCCTCTCCATAACGTTTGATATGCACCTCATGCCACCCACAGACTTCTGTCTGTACCAACATTGACATCTACTGGCTATAAATGCAATGTTGAAGGCAATCAAACTGTAATTTTGAACAGCGATGATTCTCTGGTAATACAGGCCACTGCTTTATTTCCAGAGAACAATCTCCACTAGTTTCAGTCATCTCCGATTACTCCAGGACAGATTGCATCGTTTACAGGAAGAAATTTCTTCTCAATTTGGCATCTTCGCATGGGACACTGCTCAAAGAACGCTCTTCGACATCTACATTCCCATTCTACTGGTGCTCCCACCATTATTCTCCCTCTATCCCTGCAAAGGTTGTGCAGAAGGAAAGATGACGGATCAGTCATTTGGATCATCTTCAAAGTGTTCTGCTCGTCCTCTCGCACTTCTTCACACAGACCTTATGGGGCTTCCTACTGAATCTCAATTCCAGAAACATGCATTGATGACTACTCTGGCTTTGCAACTTTAGCTTTTCTCTGGGAGAAATCCCAGACACTACATCATATCAAGGCGATTTTTACTTTTCTCAAGACACAACTTGATCTTTGCATCCAATCTGTATGTTCAGACTGAGGAGGAGAATACATGTCGAATGACATCCAATCATTCTTCACATCCAGAGGAATCAAACATCAAACCTCTGTCCCTCATACTCCTGAACAAAACGGACGTGCCGAAAGATTCAATTGCACCTTGATGGAGAAAGCGCAAGCCATGTGGCTTCACACCTGTCTACCTAGGATCTTCTGGCAAGACGCCCTAGAGACTGCACTACATGTGTACAACAGACAACCTATGAGACAACTCTCATGGAGAACACCCTATGAAGCCATGTATAATTCAAAACCCAACATTTCCTATTTCCGGATTTTTGGTTCAAAAGCTTACATCTTCATTCCACCTGAACAAAGACAGGACAAACTCTCTGCGAAAGCAGAAGAAATGATCTTTATTGGATATGAACCCAATACCAAGGGATGGAGATTCTGGTCGACACCAAGACATAGAGCCATTGTTGCAACACAAGTGACCTTTGACAAAGAAAACTTCCTGTATTGTTCAAAAGAAGATGGAAACAAACCTTTCCCAATTCACGAAGATACTCCAGCAAGCGTCCCTGATACAGAAGAACAGACTACTGAGGCCTTGCAACCCCCAGCTAGACGTGACACTGTTCTTGTTATCCCATCAGGAAGAGAAAGTCTTAACCCAAGGACGAGATCACCTTCTCCTTTAGCCAAGGAAGATTCACCATGGGATCTCGGACTTCCATCGATCTTCAATCCTGTCCATCCTGATAGACCAGAAGACAATTGCGATAATCCTCCTTCTAGACGTCCTTCATCTCCACTATTTTTTCCTAGAAGCTCTCCAGAAGCTCCAGCACAAGAAGAAGAACCCACCCATCATGAATCACCTCTATCTCCATTATCTCCATCACCTCTTCATCAACTGATCAAGAGAGAAGCGACTCCCATTAGTCATCGCTTTCAGGATTCACAACAACAATGGAGAGATTATGATGATATGCCTCAGCATAAATGAAAGAAGACTACTTTCAGAGACATATGGGATCTACCTTCTGCAGGACCTTCACATTGGTTTCCTCCAAGACAGAGACAAGAACCTCTCATTGAATTTCATCAAGTTCCACACCAGAACAGACGAACCAACATTCAAAGAGAGACCTTCCGATGCCAAACTACTTGAGTTCACCAACCTCGAATCCTCCCTGATAATGCCTATGGCACTTGACCACCACTGATCAAGATAGAGAGAGACATTCAAGCCAGAAGAGAACCAATTCAGGAAGAGCCTACTACCGTCGAACAAGACGAGAATATGGAAAAACTGTTTACCAACGAGTGGATATGCCACATGCTTTCACAAGCTGTGATGACTATACTCAAGCAGTATAGAGACGTCAAGAAACTTCCAAAGGATGATCAATTGCAATAGCAAACTGCCATGGAAGATGAATACAAGTCACTCATCGAGCGACAAGTATGGACTTTAACAGACCTTCCAAAGGGATGCATACCAATCAAAGGGAGATGGGTATTTGCTGAGAAGCATGACAGCAGGAAGAAAGCCTGCTTTGTAGCCAAAGGTTACACCCAAATCTTCAGAATTGATTATGAAGACACCTTCACTCTGGTCACTCATTTCAAAACCGTTTGTCTACTTCTAGCAATCGCATGCTTAGAAGACTGGGAGTTGGAAGCTCTCGATGTTAAAACTGCATACCTATATGGACAGTTAGACGAAGAACTCTATATGGTTCAGCCCAAAGGATTCATTGTCCATGGGAAAGAGAATAAGGTTTGTAGGCTTAGATGTTTGATCTATGGCCTGAAGCAGGCTGCACTTCAATGGAACAAGCAGCTAGATGGAACCCTTCAATCAAAGATGGGTTTCAAACGCCTTTTCGCAGATCCTGGAGTTTATTACAGGAAACAAGGAAAAGACATCACCATCATTGTTTTCTATGTTGATGACGTGTTGTTCATGGGAAACAACCTCACGCTTATCCACAAACACAAGAAAACTTTCATGAATCAATGGGAATCAAAAGACTTGGGAACAGCCAAAGAATATCTAGGTTTTAGGATTGTTCACGATTGCAAGAAGAAAACTTTGCGATTAGACCAAACTCCATATGCCCAAAAGGTTGTGGAACATTTTGGACAAGTCAATGCTAAACAAGTATCAACCCCTTTACCTACTGGCTATAACCCAAAACCCGCAGAAGGAGATACCACCACAGAACTCCGCTCTCGCTATCAATCGGTCATCAGATCATTGTTATACATCATCTAGGAACAAGACCAGACCTTGCCTTTGCTGTTATCAAGATGTCCCAGTTCTCTGCAAATCCCACAGAAGAACATTTGCAGAAGGCGATCTACATCGTTCGCTATCTTTCACACATGACATCTTTTGGGATCACTTTTGATGCCAAAGGTCCTTCAAATGGCCTTATAGCATATTCCGATACAGACTGGGCTGGTGATATAGAGACATCTAGATCTACCACTGGTTATGCCATCTTCCTTGCAAATGGCATCTGTTCATGGCTGTCTAGGCGACAGAAAAGAGTTCAACTCTCTTCCACAGAAGCCGAATATTGCAGAATGACCAAGTGTTGCAAACAACTCCAATGGATATGCAATTTACTCGAGGAGATTCACATCTCTTTACCTTCCATTCCACTCTGTGTTGATAACCAGGGTGCAATTTTCTTAGCTTCGAATCCTGCTCAAGAAGGACATACCAAACACGTTCGCATCCCTGAACACTATGTCCATGAAGCTGTCCTTCACAAAGAAGTGGAACTTTACTATGTTCCTACCGACCAGCAATTCACAGATATCTTCACCAAGAACTTGGGCAAGATAGCTTTTGAGCATGGAAGAAAGTATCTCTCCCTCTACTGATTCATAATATTTCTAGTGAAGAAGAGT
>JBBPMU010000394.1:0-25341 GCA_038090475.1 Wakefieldia striispora | reverse complement strand
TTCTACTTTGATTAAACGTCAGCTTCCATTACCAATCTGGGACTTGTTGTTCGGGCTCCCTCGCGGGGCCCCTACCCCACCACGCTCCAGGGAAGCCGGTTCGTCGAAGCCGGAATCGAGAACCGCCGTCGCAACGCCGACCTCCAGAATCGACCTCGGCTTCTTTCCACCATCGGTACAATCCAAGAAACTAAAATACCGTGACAATTACCGCTCTGTTTCATAATTCGCAATCAAGCACCCTTGTACCGCATTTTTTCATCAATCAGTAATACGAGTCCTTCATCGCCTCATTGTCCTCCCGGATGAGCGTGTCAGCGGCCTTTTGCTGCTCGTGTCTGTCGAGGAAGGCTTTTGAATTGTTATTCGGCGATCGTCAAGCGGGGTGCGTCACGAAGTGAATTAGTATCCGGTCCAGTGTTTTCCAAGTCGAGGAGCAAAACTTGAAATACGTGTGTGGGATTTAGCCGATGTATTATGTAAATTCGTGATAATAACGAACCTTCGAACGAACGGGCGCAGTCTGGTCATTCGTATCTTCTTCCCGGTTGTTGCTAATCGAGTCGTGATCAATCTGATGCGCACCAGGGAAGGCGATGGATATACTTGCGTCGTCACAACCGTATTGACTTTCACTTTGATCCCCCAATCTTTCGCCCACCGCGCGACCTCGAAGACCTTGTCGATGTGCGTGGTAGCAGTGCCGTTTTCCGTTCTTCCCCGCTCGAGGTTTGTTTCCGTGTCGAACGAATCGTACTGGGAGATGGCGGTGATGTCGAGGTATTTGCCATACGCATCCAACCACTCCTCCGTCGCCTTGGACCCGTTGTAGACGACGGTTTCCGATGTACCTTGCCCGGAGGAACGGCTCTCCGCCGCTAATATTGAGTTTCCTTATCCAGGAATCGGAAAGGAGACGTAGCGCGCGTTTCGCGTCATCAAAGAGGATGTAATCATTCGTGGAAGTGTGAAAACAGAAATCGCATTTGTAGTTACAAATGCGATGAGGAAACCAGTTCATGGAGATTGGGACGAACTTGGGGCTTTCGAGTCGGCCACACGATCGATAGGAAAGGAAGTGAAGAAGGTGAGAATGACGGAAGAGAACGTTGGAGCCACACCTTGACAGCAGTCAAGAGAGAAAGGAGACCTCGACGCAACGCGGTGTTCACCATGGCATTGAATACGGAGAGAGAAATTTCAGTACTTCCGATAGGCTTCAAGTTGCAACCTGAGTACTGTGGTTGCCGGCAGCATCGCCACACCGTTGAACACGCTCGGAGCCTGCGGCATTCATCACCATCAACTATTGTTATACTTGAGCTGGACAGATAGGTGCGTCTGTGGACTCGTCGAACATTGGGATGCCATTGCCGCTGGGGGAGCACAAGAGAGGCCTAATCCGGAGATTGGGAAGTCACTGCCACGTATCAAACATCCGGCAGTGCTCTACATTATCAATATGCCCATGCCAACGGCCTGATGGCAGGTGCGGTCAGAACACCGCAATTGTCTCCGTGGACCAAGCATACTTATAGGCAACTAATGTCTGAGCTCCTAAGTGATCCCAGCCCCACAGTTCACCCCATTCTGCTAGTTATCTCTTGTGTCGTCTGATAGCCCGGGTCGGACAACAACCTGTTCGACAGTCCTGTCTTGAAGGAACAGGCAACACGCATGCAAAGCTATCAGACACAGCTACATACAATAATTTATAAATTCAGGCACTACCTCCGTCACTCTTAGCGGAATCTTCAACTTCAGGTTCTTTAGCTTTGGCTTCGCCGAAATGGACACCGCTCAATTTAACGCTTTGGTAATTGCATGTTTGGGATCTTTCGAGCTATTTCGTTGTTCACCGGGTTTCCCGTCAGGTTTGCAGTGTTGTTCAAATGATCCCACCGCAGAAAGTCACAAGCTGTGCGCATATCGCTAAGTTGCTTGGGGAACCAGCGAAGGCCAGACGGGTCAGTCAAGGTATGTGTCGTGCGTGGTGGTGAAAGTCATCTGACATTTAATATGTCCTTGTAGTCGCCAAATACCTTGGACAGACCTCATCACCCTTGCCATGGCACCGCGTGATCTCGTCCTGCGGGATCATCGCCAGCCGAGGTGATCTGGGTCACGCGCAGAGAAAGGCGCTCGAGCTTGAAGGAGTCCCTGTGTCCACTGGCTCATATGGTGAATCGCGTGTCGAGTTTCATCGGTCCGGTTGGTTCCCCGAGCATGTTTTCATTGCCTCTGAACTGGACCTTGATGATGAATGGGGGGCATGATGGCCTCCGATGGGACTCGTGTTTGTTTTCTCTACTTATAATTGACCTTGTTTTTCTCCGTTTTCCGCTCACCTGGCGGCTCACGATATGATTCTTTGATAGAAAAAATCCGTGATGCATCCAGTAGGACCAATCTCAATTTCTCTGCTATTTCGGGTTGGCGTGTTCCCATTGGCTGAGTTTCAAACAAGTGTAGTGTTACCGCGCGTAGTTTGGTTTGACTTTTTGTAGACCCACAATTGGTTCCATGTTGTTCATTGTCTGACTCTGCACGCGAATCGACCGGCAACCATGTCAGAATCCCTCTACGCGTCATGCGCGCAGGTCCTGACCCTATGCCAGGGCATAAAAGATGATCTACCCGCTCTCCTTGACCCCGTTTCTGGGTTCGCGCCAAGACTCAGACAATTGTGTCGCGATCAGTAAGTTCACGCTGCTCATGTCCCCGTATACATCATTCTAGACCATGGATCGGTCAGGATTGAAGAATTGGAGAGCGGCGCTACCTCAGACGTATCGCAGGTCGAGTTGGAGGCGCTACGGATGGAAGCCAACACTTGGGGTCTACTGCAAGCACTCATGCCGTGCGTGGGTCACTGCTTTCTTTTCTTCCTATCATTAGCTTTCATCCAGAGCACGAAAAACGGAGCCAGAACATCATTTCAATCCACGCACACTCCTCAAGGAGAACCCCTTCACGCCAACATTGACCCTCGCACAGGCGATCATGCACGCATCACCCTTGCTCACGGAACTCGTCATTGTGCGCGAATGGCTCCACGAGACCGCGTCATCACCACAACATCCTGAAGCCACCACCGGGTACTGGAAGTTTACAAAACACAACGTCATGCAGGCTTTGCGCACTGGGCACGGAGTACGAGAGGGACTCGTGACGGAGTTCGATCCGGATTCGGTGAACAGAGGGGACGGCAAATCGTTGGCTGCGGACGACGCGGTGAGTAAACAACGTGCGTCTACTCTGGCGGCGCGGGAATGAGTTTGCCCTCTGCAAGGTCTTTGAAAAAACACTGACTCAGTCACTGTATTCGTTCGTGCGCGCGGGGAGACTGGATGAAGCGGTGCATCTCTGTCGAAAAGCCCACCAACCGTGGCGCGCTGCGAGTATTCGTGGGTCGTTACTGTTCCAGTGGCGAGCAATTGGTATGTCGCAAGGAGCTCTGATAGCATGCCGGTACTCATAATCTGCGAAAGCAAACGAACAACGCGAAGAAGGATTTGAAGACGAAGAGGATGCAGAAGGTTGGCAAGGAAACCGACGTCGCCGACTATGGAAGTCGACTTGTGTAAAAGCTGCTCTAAACGTGAAGAATACCACCGTCATTCCTGGCCAACTTATCTTATATTCTCTTTGCAGCCTAACTTATCCGACCCCGAACGAGTATTATATGCCGCGCTCGCGCCGACCCCTCAAACGTTCAATGTTCTCAAGTCGGCTTGTCGTACCTGGGAAGATCATCTATGGGCTCAAATAAGTATATTGTGTGAAGAGAAGCAAACTGCGGAAATGATCAAGCTCGGAGGAGGTTACTGGGAGGGAGGGCTGGAGGCACTCAATGATTTGTCCATGTCCGTGGAGGATGCAGATGAAAAGGAGGAAGAGGAATGGGAAAAGGAGGCAACTACAGCGCTGGAGACGCTGGGTGGTGTCAACGTCGACGATGGGTGCGTTATTTCGTCTACGTATACCTGGTCCTTTCACAACACACCAATCTGGCAGTTCACCAGCCGACAATGCATTTCATGTCTCTCAGCTTGCAATCATCCTCGACCGCACAAACCCATTGTTGGACACTTTCGCGAATGGTCTGAGGGACGGCATATATGATTCTGAGTCGGCGGAGTATGTATTCTTCTTTCCTCTATTGAAGAAGATTACGCATTTATATGCTAGATACCCCACCATGACTCGTTTCTTTGCTCACTTGTGCCTTTTTCTGCAAATAATTGACATGTCTGTCTCACCGTTGGCCACTCAAGTGATTTTGGAGGCATATCTCCAAGTGCTAGAGGTCAGTATCGGTCCTAGGTCGGTTTGCAATTTCTTATCCGCTGTCTTGGATTTAGGCTGCTGGTCAGCGGGATCTTATCGCCATGTATGCTAGTGCGCTGGGTGATAATGCTGTGGAGCGTTATGCTATGTTCCTCACTTCCCTTGATCTTTCTACTGATATCAAAGAACGAAAACTTGCACTAACACGTGCGCGTGAACATGGTCTGGACGTCGATCGTGTTGCGATTGTCACAGCTGAGCGGACGATTGAGAAGTGCTTTGATGTCTGTGGTTTTGTTTATGTTCCTGCGTCGTGTTGAATTTGCAATTCTCTTAGCTACTCCCCCAATTGAAGGGCCTGCTTCCGTCGATTATCGCGCTGCAGAATCCACCATCGGAAGTCGAGGCCTTGTTGCTCCGCTCTATAGAGTGGACAACCTTTATGGAAGCCACACATGACACCGCCCTCGAACAAGCTACGGTGATATTACGATACTTCCTTGGTATGCCAAGCGTTCTATCCTCAGACCGTTGCTCATCCGTACCAAGGTTCCGGACGTGTCGCTCTGGCGAAGGGTCTATTGGATATGTTACCACGTGAACTTACCTCTATCGATGAACCGGAAGAGCGGGCAACGGAATATCTTCACTACAGACAATTTTTCGGTGTATGGGGGCTTCTCGATCGGGTGGTGGAGTGTCAATCACTGGAGGCCTCTCTGATGAACAAGGATACTCGGATAGCGTGGTTGAGGGACTATAAGGTATGCCAATGCCTTTGATACCATCGTCTGTTGATGACATTTCTGCATCAGGGTCTTATTGACCAAGCATACGAGTCGATCGTGAAGCTACTCACTTCCGACTGGATGCTTCCAGATCGAAGCAACCCTGCTGGTGTGTACTGTGGGTCATTCTCCAATTCTACTTCTCACATTCTTGGCTAGATCACCGGCATCGTGAAATGTTACGCATCCGACAAATTTACATACCTGAGCTGATCTTGCGAGTGCATGTCATGTTGTACTCGTCGAGAGATCATATACCAGGGTTCGTCTCTACTTTTCTCGTGGGCTCTCTTTGACTGACGGTGCGCTCCAGCAATCTCAAAGTCGCGCTCGAAATTGTCAACATTGTTGGAGATTCGCGGTACAAGCTCTACGATGACTTTTTGCACCCAGATGGACGCAGGCTTGCAGAGTACCTGGGTGCAGTGAGGCAGGCTGTGTTGGCGGGGCTGGAGAGCGGTGGCTCGGATCCATTCAAGGTTGTCTCTTCCTGATCGAATGTATTGCTATTTCACGAGAGGACTGCGGAATAGTTATGAGACCGGATCCTATATTTATCGTGAATCTTTTCAAGGGGGGCCTGTGAAACGTTGATGGTTGCCAGCGCTCTCGAACGATAACAAGACAATTTCCTAAACGTGATAGAGGGGCTTGGCTGTCCGTTGCCACCGGTTAGAGTGTTGTCGGAGATACCTAACGCCTCATCCGTCTCGCATCCAACCTTCACCATGAATTTCTTTGGCAAAGTTCTCGACTACGCCGAGCGGCTTCCCGAGGGTATTGAACGCACCCGCGACCAGATAATCGGTATGTCCAATGCTGCTGCGTGATGCTATCCTGCTCATATAAACGTTGTGATTCTCCAGGGCTTTTGGAACCTGATCGTGAGTCCTCGATAGGCGCTGCAACTAACTGAGAGGCTCAATCCGATGGGTGTTGCGTGGGTGTGCAGGTCGCCATGATGATCCGCAAGAGAAGATGAACGATGAGATTCGGGCCCAAATCAATGCTAGCCACCGATACGGCAGTTTTGCGGGTCAGAGAGAGGAAAACTCTATCAAGTGGTATGTGATTCATTTATGCGGCCGGCGCATGCGTGTGTCGTGTGGTGCGGCTGATCTTTTCCCCCCTCGATAAAGGCACATCGATGGCCAGGATTATTTTTGGGCCGTATCTGAGATTCTCGACAGTGCGAAGGACGTGATCTTCATTTTGGTGGGTGGTCCTCTGATTGACCAACCCGCTCTCTTTCACTGAGGTGCTGTGGCAGGACTGGTGGCTTACACCGGAAGTGTATCTTCGGTACGTTTCCAAATCAAGTCGCGGTACGATAAGCTCATCGCTGCTTGTCAGCCGACCCCCGGCCCAGAATGAGGAATGGCGCCTCGATAGGCTGTTGCAGCGCAAGGCTCAGCAAGGCGTCAAGATCTACGTGGTCGTTTACAAGGAGGTGACACAGACGATGACCATGGGTTCGAAGCACACCAAGGCAAGCACGGAAGGGTATTGTCACGTACGGGAGTCTGATCCAGCCGATAGGCTGCGTTGGAAGCACTCCATCCAAACATTGCGTGTATGCGTCACCCTGATCACATCGGAGCCAAGGGTGTGTCAAGTAAAACTACGAGCGTCCGCGCGTCCACTCAACCGCAATTCCAGATACGGTTGAGTTTTGGTCTCATCATGAAAAGGTTTGGCGGGCATCGTCAGGGGGAAAGGTGTTCTAACACGTTGCGTGCAGGTCGTGGTGGTGGATAACCATCTCGCATGCATCGGAGGATTGGACCTATGTTTCGGACGTTGGGACAACCACAATCATCCGTTGGCTGACGTTCACCCGACTGACTTTTCCCGGACTCTCTTTCCTGGACAAGACTACAACAATGCTCGTTTCCAGGATTTCCAGGACGTTCATGAATACATTAGTAATGCGGTGTCCATTCTCGAGACTCCGAGGATGCCTTGGCACGATGTGAGTTACTCCTTGTGTGTATGGAGATTCACAAGCTGGAACAATGTCATAGGTCCACATGACTATATGCGGCTCCGTGGTACTTGATCTTTGCCAGCATTTCGTAGAGCGCTGGAATGAGATTAAACGGCGCAAGGTACGCGGTGAATCGCATGTCCTGTCCAGCTGGGCTCAGTCACATCCGTGTTAGTACCGCAATGATGAGTGCGTGGCGACGAACGTGGTCGTTATCATGACATTCACCCCTATTACAGGAGGTTCGATTGGCTTGCGCTTCCTCACAACGTTGAGGTGGCACCCGCGGAGGCTGTTGCTAGTACGTACTGTTTTCCCAATCATCTGGCCCCGTGATTTGTCGAATGCCGGTTTACGTATCCTAGGTCACCCTCACCGTGAACAATGGCACCAGATGGGTAGAAGATTTAGACAGCGCTTTCACCTTGATTTTGGTGACAGCGTCGAACCCCCGTACACACCACCGCCGCACGGGACATGCCGTGTCCAAGCCGTTCGCAGCGTATCAGACTGGAGTCACGGCGTCCTTACGGAACATAGCATCCAGAACGCTTGTGAGTGTGTTCGCTTCCGCTCTACGAGCATAGGTACAGCATCCTAAACGCAACGTGTCGTTACCCTTACTGGCAGATATTCAATTAATTCGCGAAGCCAACCACTTTATCTACATCGGTACGTCCCAGTACCTTGCCTAGCGCACCCGTCTCTTTTCAGTACTGACGGGCGGCATGTCTACCTCATGGTCGGCTATTGACACTGATATTCGTCGATAGAGAATCAGTTCTTGTGCGTCGACCAAGTGCCGCTCAAATGAGAAATGGTTGCTGACATTGACCCAGCATATCGAATACCCAAGATGAAGGTGTGGTGAAGAACCAGATTGCCAAGGCATTGGCAGAGCGCATCATTGAGGCTGCCCGGGCCGGGAAGAAGTTTAGGGTCAGCGCCTCGGATGAAAGTGTATGATCAGCGCTTGCTCACTTTGGCGAACGCACCCCAGGTCGTGGTCGTCATTCCCGAGGTCCCCGGTTTCGCGGGAGATATCAAGAACGAGACCGCAATCAAGACGATCATGGCGGCGCAGTACCGTACTATAAACAGGGGCGGTCATAGTATCTACGAGGAAGTTCGTAAGGCCGGCTACGAACCGTGAGTGTTGCCGGTACCTTGCATAATGCTGGGGCCTCATGGTCTCCGCTAGGTTGGATTACATCCGGTTTTTCCACTTGCGCTCATATGACCGTATCAACGCCCCTATGTGTAAGTCCGCCTTTTCCCTTTGCTCTCGGCATGGTTGACGGAAGAGTGACCGTACGTGACATGCACAGCGACGTTGATTGCGCAGATGGAACAGAATTCTGGTGTGACCTTCCACGAAGCGCAAATTGCCCTGGCTCGCCAATGGGTGGGAAAGAGCTTTTATGAGAAGGACGTTCCTCGCGAGGTGTTTGTCAAGGTCCCTCAGGAAGCGAAAGCTGGCATTACCATCACTGAAGAAAAGTCTGCCGTCAAGAAGGAAAAGGTGGCCCTGCCACAGTCTATCGAGGCTGCGAGGCAGGTGATTGCGCGCTTCGAGTCTGGCGCGCAGAATCTGCGGTCCGACGAGAGGGTGGCAGATTCTGTGTCCCACCATGCGTTACAAGGGAGACAGTCGTTGTTAGATGAGCCATGGCTGGGGTCGGAAGAGGAGGAGTTCAATTGGTTCGTCCGTTTGATTCGTGTTTCAGAGAAACGGAGGCTGATGGAGTGAGATAGTTATGTCTCGGAGTTGCTTTACATTCACAGCAAGGTTATGATTGTGGATGACAGGCGTGTCATTGTGAGTGTCTGTTTCATGTTGTGCGTACGATTGGGACCGATGAGTTTCCCCAGATGGGATCTGCCAATCTCAACGACCGCAGCCAAAAGGCGAGTGCCGGCTATGGTCTGTTCCCCGCATTTGTGACTGATTGATCGTGTAGGGTGATGGGGACTCCGAGATTGCGCTGGTTGTGGAGGACAATGATATGATTCAAACGACGATGGATGGACGTCCCTACATGGCAGCACGATTTGCTGCTACTTTGAGACGGAAGCTGTTCAGAGGTAGGATGCCAGTTCTGATGTCAAATAACGGATGATCCTGAATGTCTGCTTCAGAGCACTTGGGCCTCATTGAACCTCAGCGCACGACTCGTCGATCAGACTCGTTTATGCACCCAGCACCGACCCCCAATGACGATGAGACGTACTTGCCCGAGGACGCTGCCGTCGCAGACCCACTTGCGGATGACACGCTCGAACTGCTTCACAGCACGGCCCGAAGGAACAGGGAGGTGTTCACTGAGTTGTTCCGACCCGTGCCCACGAACCTTGTCAGGTCGTGGGCCGCTTATGATGTGCGTGACCGTGCCGATGGCTGAGAGTACGTAACTCAAGGATTGGTTAGAATTACGTGCCCAAGGTGAAGACGGGACACGTTGTGTCGGGTATTCCTGTGCAGCGAGTCAAGGCTCGTCTCAGCCAGGTCAAGGGTTCTCTGGTCGAATGTCCATTGGTACGTTGCTCTTGGTCTTGGGGCTGCTGGGGTCTAACGGTGTACAGGACTTCTTGATCGATGACAAGGAATTCGTAGAGGGTATCGACTGGATTGGATTGAACCCTACGTTGCCAGTGTACATCTAGAGCAAGTATGTAAAGAAAGCTGTATGTATTGGATGTTGTAAAGCTGCCGTGTACAAAGTGGGCGTGGGGCCTGCGTAGGGGAGATGGACAAAAGGAGAACGCGGAGATTATCAATTGGTTTTGAATTTGCAGCCGAGCGTAACGAACTTGTCATACAATTAGTTCCATTTCTTCCTGGGTTGCTCCACTACCACGACCACGACCACCTTCCAAGTTGCTCGTCATCGTTCTCGACGATGAGCTCGATAAACGAATACCGTCGTGGTCTCAATGACCCGTTCTTTTCACATCTCATTGCTTTGCTTTCTACCTATGAGCTCTGTCCCATGTCTGCCCCGTTGCCCCGATATGACGGTCCCAGCGATTGGCAGACGGATTCCATCCTCCGTTCCCTCGCCGCCATCGCCCGAAGGATGTACACCGCAGAGGACGCTCTCGCCGCCATAAAGGCCTCCGAGTCCTGGCAAGCAATCGGACCAGAGACGAAGAAAAGGCGCAGTGTAGGCGACCCTCTCATACCCTCCTCGTCTTCTTCTCAGAAGGGCCATGGTCCTCCTCCCTCCCACAGCCTAGCACGATGACCACCAAGCATGCAAGTTCCGCCCGCGCTGGTTTCTTCCCAAGTAGACCCGATGACACCCCCGTTACCGCCGATGGATCGGTTGATGTTGAAATGGGGGCAGAGGACGCAACGGTGGGCGTCGCTGCTGTTCATCGCACTCCGGCTAGTAGACCGATCAGCTCTCGCGTCCAGAATATGTCGTTATCGCTTGATAACATCCCCAACAACATCGACCCCTCTAAACTGCAACGCACGTTCTCGACCTCATCCGCCTCCGCGCCATCAACGTCCCACGGCGAGCGCATGTCGTGTCCCACTTGTGGCAAGATTATTACGGATTCGTTGACGATGAGTCGCATCAATAGCAGTTTCGATGGATCTCCGTCCGGATCCCCGCTCGTTGTTCCTCCTGGTCCTCTCGCTGCTGCTGCCTTTGAGAGCGGCATGAGCGCTGTGGAGGAACTTCGCTTGCTCAAGGCGCAGGTTCAGGACGTCGCACGTGTTTGCAATGCCGTCGCTCGAGGTGACTTGTCACAGAAGATCACGGTTCCTGTACAGGGCGTCGTGATGGTCCAGCTCAAGGACGTCATCAACACTATGGTATTTCCTCCTCTGCGCACATCGAGATGGGTGATCTGTACTCATTCGTGCGATTAGGTGGACAAATTAGGTCAGTTCGCCAAAGAAGTCACGCGTGTCAGTCAGGAAGTCGGTACAGAAGGGTGCGTCCCTCCGAAATGCCTATCAGGATCCGAATATGAAAATCCATTCCCCTCTTTAGTAAATTGGGTGGTCAGGCTCTCGTTCTGGATGTCGAAGGCACATGGCGCGAATTGACGGGCGTCGTCAACAAGTTGGCTGCCAATTTGACGAGCCAGGTGCGAAGCATCGCCAAGGTCACGAAGGCTGTCGCATTGGGTGATTTGTCGAAGCAAATCGACGTCGATGCCCGCGGAGAAATCTTGGATTTGAAGAACACGGTCAATGGAATGGTTATCCGCCTCCGAGCATTAGCCGCAGAAGTCACTCGTGTCACCCTCGAGGTCGGTTCTCAAGGAAAGTTGGGTGGTCAAGCTCATGTCCCTGATGTCGAAGGTGTTTGGTTTGAACTGGTTCGGAACGTAAGTCGTTGGGGACACGTAATAAGCCTGTGAGGCTTATCTTTCGCAGGTTAATCGGATGTGCTCGAGTCTGACGGATCAAGTGCGGTCTATCGCTAAGGTTACAACTGCTGTAGCCAAGGGCGACTTGACTCAGAAGATTGAAATCCAGGTCGAGGGCGAAATGTCGACGTTGAAGGGCACCGTCAATTCTATGGTCGACCAACTTAGCGCGTTCGCATCCGAGGTGACGCGTGTCGCTTTGGAGGTCGGAACTCAGGGTATCTTAGGCGGTCAGGCTCGCGTCGAGGGTGTACAGGGAACCTGGGCAGATCTGACACGCAATGTCAACGTAAGGTTTTCCCAGATCGGATCGGTGGACCGTTCTGATAACGCACGTGCGTGCAGAAAATGGCTAGCAATTTGACTGATCAAGTGCGTTCCATCTCGGAGGTCACCAAGGCTGTGGCGTTGGGCGATTTGAGCAAAGTCGTCAACGTCGATGTTCAGGGAGAGATGCTCGATTTGAAGATGACTGTCAATTCTATGGTCGCCCAGTTGTCGACGCTTGCGAATGAGGTTACTCGAGTGTCTCTGGAAGTCGGAACAGAGGGTATCTTGGGAGGCCAGGCCTATGTCCCTGATGTTCAGGGAATGTGGAAGGTTTGCTCTTATTGTTGAATGTATTCTGAGCCTGGGCTCACACGAACGTCTTCGTGGTGAGTAGGTTCTGACGGACAATGTCAACTTGATGGCCATGAATTTGACCAACCAAGTGCGTTCTATCGCCGAAGTCACCAAGGCTGTCGCCGCTGGCGACTTGACAAGGAAGATCGAGGTCGACGTTCGTGGCGAGATCAAGGAGTTGAAGGAAACCGTGAATGGCATGACTGAGAGCCTCAGCTTATTTGCCGATGAAGTCACTCGTGTCGCAAGGGAAGTCGGAACGGAGGGACGATTGGGTGGACAAGCCCGCGTGACCAATGTGGGCGGTACCTGGAAGGTGAGTTTACTTGCGGTGAATCTATGGATTCTTCTTTGAAAGAGGTTGGCTGCAGGATCTTACGGACAATGTCAACGTCATGGCTGCCAACGTGAGTGGTGTATCATTCCCGATTTCACTTGCGCTCAGGAACGATGCCTTAGTTGACCTTGCAAGTTCGAACGATCGCGGTTGCCACAGTATGTTGACCAACGATTTTCAATTTTCCTCAAGTCGAGCTAAAATCTCCAGACTGCTGTCGCTCGTGGAGACTTGACGCAACAAATTACTGGTGTCTCGGTTTCCGGAGAGATGTTGAGCTTGGTAAACACCATCAACGACATGATTGCTCAATTGGCCATCTTCGCCAAGGAAGTCAAGAAAGTCGCCTTCGAGGTCGGTACCGAAGGTAAACTGGGTGTTCAAGCAGAAGTGGGCAACGTCCAGGGTATCTGGCAGGAAATTACGTGCGTTATCTCCATTATACGCTGTATGGCGTTGATTGACTATTCGCTCGTGGAACAGGATGTCGGTGAACACCATGGCTGGAAACCTAACCACGCAAGTGCGTGGCTTTGCCCAGATCTCCGCAGCAGCCATGGACGGTGATTTCACTCGGTTCATCACGGTAGAGGCGAGCGGAGAGATGGATTCGTTGAAGACGCAGATCAATCAGATGGTGTTCAACTTGCGTGACTCCATCCAGAAGAACACCGCTGCGAGGGAAGCTGCCGAGCTGGCGAATAGGTCCAAGTCTGAGTTCTTGGCAAATATGTCGCACGAAATTCGGTATGAAGCGTGTTCTCATTGTCAATTCCCATGGGTCGCTCACATAGACAAAGGACGCCGATGAACGGCATCATCGGCATGACAGAGCTGACTCTTGACTCGGACCTGAACAGATCACAGAGGGAGAGTTTGTTATTAGTCCACTCGCTGGCCCGTTCGCTCTTACTGATCATCGATGATATACTGGATATTTCCAAAAGTGGGTTCTCGTGTTCTGAGAAGCGCTCCGAACTGATGTATCTCGCAGTTGAGGCGGGCCGAATGACTATGGAAGCAGTTTCCTATTCCCTCCGCCAGACTGTCTTCGGGATTCTAAAGACTCTGGTTGTCCGTGCATCGCAGAATAATTTGGACCTCACCTACGACGTGGACCCTGACATTCCAGATCAGCTGATTGGGGATTCTCTGCGGTTGCGCCAGGTCATCACGAATCTTGTGGGGAATGCCATCAAGTTTACGCCCTCGAAAGTAACACGTAAAGGACATGTTGCCCTCAGCACGCGACTTCTGGCCCTTGACGACCAGAGTGTCACCCTGGAGTTCTGTGTCACCGATACGGGCATTGGTATTGCCAAAGATAAGTTGAATCTCATCTTTGATACCTTCTGCCAAGCAGATGGTTCGACTACACGTGTACGTGTATACCCCATTTTCATAGCCTACACAGAAGTTAATAATCGTTGTTTACGTCGCAGGAATATGGTGGAACGGGTCTGGGTCTTTCAATTTCCAAACGTCTCGTCAACCTCATGCAAGGTAACATGTGGGTGGAGAGTGAAGTAGCCAAGGGCAGCAAGTTCTTCTTTACGATCACTTCGCAAATTAGCCAAAGCCCGATGGAGCACACGTTGCAGAAGATGCAACCGTTCCAAAGACGTGCGATCATGTTTGTCGATACACTATGTGATACCACAGGCGTCGTCCAGAGAATTCAAGAACTTGGTTTAAAGGCGTATATCACCCACGATATTTCCGACATCGCGGATAAGGAACGTTGTCCCCACTTTGATACCATTGTCGTCGATTCTCTCACGATGGTATGCTGTGTCGACTTCTCTTGTGCTCGTAACCTTTTGACCTCGTGTTGCACAGACGGAGAGTATAAGAGAGTATGAGCACTTGCGGTACATTCCAATAGTGTTGTTAGCACCTTCGATGCCAAGGCTCAACCGTGAGTGTAGCCAGCAATTCGGACTACCATTATTCTCTCAACCTCCATCGCCTTTTAGTCAAGTGGTGCTTAGACAACAGCATCAGTTCCCAAGTCACAACCCCTGTAACGGCACAAGATCTTGCTGCCGCCTTGATTTCAGCCCTGGAGTCAAATACTGTTTCCCCCGTGGCTGCGCCAAATGACATCGTCTTCGACATTCTCCTAGCCGAGGATAACATGGTCAACCAGAAGTTGGCTGTGAAAATCCTGGAGAAATATGGCCACTCTGTAGAGATAGCAGAAAATGGTAGCTTAGCCGTCGACGCATTCAAGACGAGAATTCAGCACAACAAGCCGTTTGATATCATTCTTGTGAGCCTTATTCCGACTCGGGATCGATCTATGCTTGACCCACTACATTAGATGGATGTGTCGATGCCGTTCATGGGAGGGATGGAAGCCACAGAACTCATTCGAGCCTACGAAATACGCCAAGGACTCCTGCGGATACCGATCATTGCGCTCACTGCTCACGCCAGTGCGTTAGCCTGAATGTTTTTGTTTTTGTCGATTCTCACGTTGACAACCCCTCCTAGTGATTGGTGACCGTGAAAGATGTTTACAGGCTGGCATGGACGACCACATTACGAGTACGTACCTTGGTTAACTTTCACCCCGGCATCACTAAACGATTGCATTCTATTGAAGAACCATTACGTCGCGGCGATCTCCTGAACTCGATCAACAAGCTCGCTGGCGAGCGCGCTCAGCTTGCGAAACAACACCACCTATTGCAGAGACCCCCCGCACTCATGGCGCCATAGGAAGCATTACATCTTGCAATACCTTAATGCACAGTTCTCTTTCATCACTCTGCGATATCCTATCTGCCGCCCCGTTTGTTTTTCATTTACTGTAGCATGATATCTGTCCTTATGTCTCCAGAACTCGCAACTCCACGCCCCTCTGACTGTATCATTTCCTGACTAACGCTTCGTAGTCGCTCGATGATGCATTGACTCTCTTGCGCTACGCCATTTATCGAGCGGTACATGACGACTATGATCGTGCTTTCCATTTCGTTATTGTGTTCGATGATCTGTACATTGAAATGTATGCCAGATAGGTTATCCCGATTGTTCCCAGCCTGCATCAAGACCGATTTGACTTAACGCATGCCGACGGACCAATAGGATTAACTTCATCCACGATCACGGCACCGACCTGAGGATTGTTTGGAAAACAGCGCGTCACTTGTTCGCCAAGACTTTACGAGACACCAGTGAGCATCAAGACAAACGAACCGTTCGATTTTGGACGTTCATCCCTAACGCCACCCGTATACACTGTACACGTCCGGTAACTAACTCAGGTATGCAGGAACACTCACCACCCAGATTCCATTCGTCCTCTCCTTGCGGAAAATATTGACTGGAAAGCGTATAATTGGAATTTAGGGTATATAGTAGGCGAACGAACAAGGAAGCAAGCGTAGAGCACTGACGAAGTAAGTAACTACGCCATCGACAGGCTTACCCCTCCCACCAGAAGCTCGTCCGCCCCCGTGGTATATATTCACCACACACTGCAACGCATGGAATGACGTAGCAGAGAACGGCGCGTCTTAGCATGACGTTTTTTTTCCCTTAGAGGTACAAGAACGCGCTAGCGATCCCGAGGACAGCGACGGCGCACGCAGCGATGTTGCCGGGGCCAAGGGCGACGGCACCACCAGATTTGGCGCCACCAGAGGAGCCACCGCCGCTGGAAGATGTGCCAGTCGAGCTAGATGGGCTCGCACTAGTGGTGCGACTCGCGGTGCTCGAAACACTACTGCTCGAAACGGTGTTCAAACCAATACTGCCCGAAACGGTACTCGAACCACTACTGCTCGGAGCACCACTGCTCGAAGTAGCGCTAGCGCTGAGCTAACATGCGAGACAGATCGTCAACGACGCGGACGAAGAGATGGGACACTACCCACCGTCAGGGTGCCGTTGCAATCGCTGTTCCAGCTGTCGAGGGCCGACTGGGCCTCTGATGCGACCGAGGGATCGGCGCTGACGAGGCAGTTCAAGCAATCGTCCAATTGGCTTCCGATCGAGGTGGTACACATGCAGCTGACAGTGGTACAGTCCTAAATGCCAGACACAAAAAAAGTCAGTCCACGAGGAGTCGAGAGGGTTGGATGGACATACCCTCAAGGCGTTTATCACTTGACAGGGAGTCTGGCATGCAGCAGGGAGGTCGCTGGTGTCAACGTCTTGACGAACAGCGAGTTCACCTCCATCCGGAGTGGAACTCGAAAGTGAGGCTGAGACCACCAAAAGTCAGGACAGGATCAACACGAACGAAAGGCATCACTTACAGTGAGAAATGACAGGAATAACATAAAGGAGGGGAGAGATTTGGACCATTGTGAGGCGGAGGCACTGGCAGATCGAAAGTAAGGGAAGCTTTGAAGGAAAGACACCTCCCTTATACTTATACTGAGGCGTGTCGGCTGGCCCTTGTTGCCGTGACAAGACTGAGTCACAAGAGTCGATTCGAAATTTGAGCTCGGCTGAGATGAATTACAGCGTCTGGCAGTGGCTTCCCGCTGTCCTGAACGCAGGTCGACTCGGAATCGGCGGTCGGCGGTCGTGGGCAATCTAGCAATTTCTCAGTGGCTCGGGAGGCAATTTAAAGAATGGGGCAGTCATGGCTTTGTAGATGAGGCTGACCTCCAGATGCCTGCCTGAGCAGTGAGCATTTCATTCGGCGGCATCAGATGTCGGATAAATTGACTTGAACGATCACAAACTTCCCCTGTTCCATTTTTGTTATTGGCACTGTCAAACAAAGTGTAGCGCCGTCGGCACCTCCGTCCGTTGGCAGGTAAACAGCCTCATCTCGAATCCCCGCGGAGGACAGATGCGGCCAGTGGAACTGCGCTGTTACTGATCCACCTAAGTTGATAGTAGAGCAACACTGACATTCAATACGGTCTTAACTCAGTACTGAGTACTGAGTGACGGGCTGCTTCGACTTCCAGCGTGTGGGATTTTATTTCAGCTTTTGCTATCCGAGTCCGGGATGCTGGTGGATGTTGCACCCGCGACGTGGCAATTCGAAATTTTCACAAGCCGTGTTTTTCGACACGCTTCAAGTTGAGTTGTATTGATGACTCCCCTGTGTCACAATATTTGTGTGGGACGATACGCGCGCGTTTCATGAACTTTGAAGCATCATTTTATTGGTCCGTTATGTTGCAATCTCACACTGCGGGAGGGGGATGGCAATGAACACGGGCTATTCATCGCCATCGCATTCAGCGACACAATAGATTAACGACAAACATTGGAGATTCATTGTAAATGAGGGATACACACCAAACATTCATTGTCCTCATAAATATTCGGTGATGGAGTGAATTAATGACAAACACTAGGGATTCATTGTAAACGAGGGATACGCGCTGACCATTCAACCAACAAGAGTCCTAGGTGAGTGGCCATACCAGGAGAGAATGTTTGCACCGCGGAAGTGACATGCATTTGTGAAAAGACCAGGACTTGCGATCATGTGACATTGTATGACATGTTGTCATCTTGATTCCCACTGACAGTCGGACCTCCATGACATCAATAACGTCTCTACATATTTCTACTACATCTCAAAAATGGCCCACCAGATCCGAAAGCCAAGATGTGCCAAGATTGGCCATCAGGAGGAAATATGTGTGTTACGAGCATGAAGGTAGGCAGGACTCCGCTGCAAGCCCGGGAGAGTAGCAATTAATATGAGCGGGGTGAGTATCATCTGTGGCTTGTCCTCACCCTCAGCCCGTGAGTCTCTTTCCCTTGCGTTTGGGTGCCTCACATTCTGCCAGTGCAAAGTCATAGCAGGCGCTGCTTCGCATACCGTATCAAGAGCGTCGAGGTCACTAGATTGTCTGGCTCAGTGAGGAGACTTGATGGTGATGGAGTGAACCCTCTAGTGTGGGTGCAAAAGGGTCATCCAGGACCCCAGCACGCCCGCAGAGTTGCACGCGAAAATCTTCGGGGATCAGCGATACTGCGCCACGAGCCCACGCACATCAGGCTCTTCGAATACCCGGCGGAAGTCAATACCCGGACAAGACACTTCAAAGTACCCGACAACCAGTGCCCAGGACACAAATTTAGCATCATGTATCATTTTATTGCCAGTAATTGTACCATTGTTCGCCATGTTGCGTGTTTATATTGCATGAGCCTGAGTGTACCCAACGCCGGTGCTGCATTGTATCAGTTGCTGCGAAATAAGCAAGAATACGCTTGAGCTTCAGCCGAGAAGTCAATGAATAGCACTATGGTTTGTACGCGAACTTGAGCGCACCTGACACCGACGATGCATTGCACCGGTCGCTGCGAATCGCGATAAAGCGCACTTAGACTTCAGCCAAGAAAGTGACGAACAACATTGTGTTTCGCCACGAAATTTAGAATGGGTTTTGTGCAACTCAGTGGTCGGTGTTCGCCGACTCCGCGCTGGAATCCAGCAATTATTTACGTGAACTTCCGCCCATTATTCGCCTATTGCTGCACTGACATTCATCGTATTTCCGTCCCGGTGTCACAGACCACCTTAATGGTCCTCAGATTCGCAGTACCACCTGTCGGTGTCTATCTGTTTCCCACTAACACCTCATGACAATGTCCGCTGGGGTCACCATCAACTGACCCAGAGAATCAGCCTCTGTTGAGTCCCTCAGGAACAACCAGTCACCACGATGAGGACTGGTGGGGTGTATAGTAGACGAACGAACAGAGAAGCAAGCGCAAAGCACTGACGAAGTAAGTAAGCACGCCATCCACCCGCCGCCGGACGTTCGTCTACCCTCGTGGTGTACATTCACCACACACTACACCACAAGAAGCGACGTAGGAGGACCGCGCATCTTAGCATGGCATCTTTTTTCTAGAAATGCAAGAATGCCCCAGCGATCCCGAGGACAGCGACGACGCACGCGGCGATGTTACCGGTGCCAAGGGCGACGGCACCACCAGATTTGGCGCCACCGGACGTGCCAGAGGAGCCACTGCTGCTGGGCGATGTACCAGTCGAGCTAGATGGGTTTGCACTGGCGGTGCTACTACTAGCGCTCGAACCAACGCTGCTCGGACCAGAGCTGCTGCTAAGCTAACATACAAGACAGATCGTCAACGTTATGGATGGATGGCTGAGACAGTAAGAAGACACCGCCCACCTTCAGGTTGCCGCCGCAGACGCCATTCCAATATTCGATGATCGACTCGGCATCTGGTTCGACCGAGGGAACGGCGCTGACAAGGCAGTTCATGCAATCTTCCAACTGGTTCCCGATAGAGGTGGTACAATCGCAGCTGTCGGCGGTACAGTCCTGAAAAGTCGACACACAAGTCAGTCCACGATGAATCAAGAGGAGGGTTGAGTGGACATACACCTAAGGCGTTCATCACTTGGCAGGAAGACTGGCACTCTGGAGGATAGCCGCCGGTTTCAATGCCCTGACGAACGGCGAGTTCACCTCCATTCGGGGTGGAACTCGAAAGTGAGGCTGGGACCACCAAATGTCAGGACAGGATCGACACGAACGAAATGCATTACTTGCAGTGAGAAACGACAGGAATGACATAAAGGAGGGGAGAGATTTGGACCATTGTGAGGCGGAGGCACTGGCAGATCAAGAGTAAGGGAAGCTTGAAGGAAAGAAATGGACGACGCCTCCCTTGTACTTATACTGATTGGTCGTGTCGGCTGACCCTCGTTGCCGTGACAAGACTCACAAGATTCAATCTGAAGTTTGAGCACGGCTGAGACGAATTACGGCGTCCGGCAGTGATTTCCCGCTGTGTCCCTGGCCGCAGGTTGACTCGGAATCAACGATGCGGTCATGGGTAATTTAGCAATCATTGATTTTTCGGTGACTCGGGAGGCGATTGAAAGAATGGGGCAATCATGACTTTGTAGATGAGGCTGACCTTCAGGTGCCCGCCTGAGCGGTGAGCATTTCGAAATTCGACCACCAGACGGTCGGATAGATTGACTTGAACGGGATCACAAACCTCCAACTGTTCCATTTTTGATTTTTCACACTGTCAAAAGTGTGGTGCCGTCGGCACCACCATCCCTCAGCAGGTAAACAGCTTCATCTCAAATCACCATGACAAGGGCAGATGTGTCAATGGAGTCACGCTGTTACTGCACGCAGCAATTCGAAAATTTTACAAGTTGTGCTTTCAACATATTTCAAGTCGTGCAGCGGTGTTGGGTGCCAAGCCTGTCATGTTCGTGAGCATCCGAAGTCTGGCGCCTTAACGTAACAAGTACCTCAAAGCCAGCTGACCCCTGTGCAACCCGAGGACTTGCAAGTGCCGGTGACCACTTAATATGCCTGTAGGATGACCTAGTCTCGCTGTCGGTAGCAACTGCTACGGGTCACATATGAGTCTCCAACGGACTCAAGCTCACAACGTATCCATCACTGATCATGTCCATGGACCGCTAGCCTCTTACCATTGACATGATTGAATCTGAAGCATTTCAGCAGTGTATCACTCCTGGAAGAGGGGATGGTAAGTGCCCGGCAATATGAGGGGGATGGCCATCAGCAAAAAAAATAAATTCTGGCTAGGTTTTGCAAGGTTCCCACGAGCATGCATGGCGTTCTTGACCATGCAGGCTGTCGCCCGATCATGCAAGGTACCCGTATGAATGGCGTCGGCTTTGGGGCCGCGGCTTGCAAGGTTCCCGTGACCTTGCGAGCTTTACCATGTCTTACAAGTTATTGCCTGACCGTGCAAGGTACCTGTATGAATGGCGTCGGCTCCGGTGCTGCAGCTTGCAAGGTTCCCGTGACATTGCGAGCCTTACCATGTCTTACAAGTTATTGCTTGACCGTGCAAGGTATCCGTATGAATGGCATCGACTCCGGGGCTGCGGCTTGCAAGGCTCCCATGACATTGCGAGCCTTACCGTGTCTTACAAGCTAAGTTGTGAGTTCACTGGCAATCCAAGTCCGTGATATGCTCGCTGCGGCTCATGGCCAACTTGAATGAAATAAGTGGCGCTCATCGTCGTCACAAGTGGTGCGCATGGGGGTTGGGTGGGCATAGATGGGACAAGTGAGAGCAAGCACGGTCGTGTGCGAACGCGAACACGAGCGTAATGTGTTTGCGTTTGCGCTTGCACACGAGAGTGATGGTGATGGGGCAACGAGGGTGAGGGCGAGAGACGGCGAGATGGTAGGTACACGCGCTCTCATGTCCAAACACGAACACGAACGACGGTTATGTGTTGGCGTTGGCGTTTGCGCACAACTCATGACACGAGAACGAGGGTGGGGTGATTGAGGGGGGCGAGGGCAAGGGCAGTTAGGAGGTGAGGTGGCGAAGGCACTACCCTCGTATGCAAACGTGAACGTAAACGGATAACCCGTTCACATTCGTATTTGCAAACGAGGGTGACTCTGGGTGAGGGCGATAGGACCAAGGTCGCGGTGGTGAGACGACTCAAACAGTAGGACGGCGAGGGCGAAGTGTTGAAGTGGCGAGGTTATGGGGCGGCAAGGGCGAGGGCAGCAAGAGGGTAAGGTGGTGCGTGCACGGCAAACACGAACGCATACGTTCGTGTTCATGTTCGTAGGAGAAGGCGACCGGTCCAGATGAAACAAACGACCTGGACAATAAAGCGGTTGCATAAGTCAACCTTCCCACTCACCTAGACCATCCCGAAAGGGACAGAACCGAGCGCTTCATCGAAACGAACGCGCCATGTCGAAAAGGGTGCGTGACAGGAAAGGCGAGACGGCCATACCAAACAAAACTGCGCACGCCAGATGCGACGCACACCCACCAAATGGCCCTTGTAGGCCATAGGACGCAAGATGAGCGAATCCGGCATCGAAACGAAGGTGTCGAGGCGAGTTGAAGTCCCAGGCAGGTCGGAAGGTCAGACGAGGTCGAGAATGTCGGAGGTGACGCGCAGCGTAAAAACGCGTCGATATGAGCTTGATACGAAGGGGAAGGTACCTGGAACGACGGCGCAACGAGCGGCGCATGCCGCGACCCATTCCAAGTCGAGACATGGCTGCTAGCTGAGCAGAGTGGTCAGATTGATTGGAACAAAGACAAGATCGAAACAGACTTACCAGCGCCACCAGTTCCACCTTCAGACCACTCCAGACGACCTAACTACAGGCAGAACCTACCGCGATGTCGAGGACAAATACGAACGCGCCAATCTAGACGAATCAACCAAAGTCGAGGGTACAGAAGTACTCACCAAGCTATGTGGTCGCTTCAAGACCAATTCAGATGCTATAAACGCATCAGTCAGAGTCCAGATGAGTCTGGGAGGATATCAGTACCCACCTGAAATGAGCAGGACGCCTCAGCAGTCGAGCAGAGATTATCGCACATGGGTGAGGGCGAGAAATCGAGGTCATGGTGATGAGATAGTGAGGGAGAAGTGGCGAGGTGGCGAGGGAGAGGGCGAGGTTGGCGACATGGCAAGGTGGTGAGGCCCGAGGGCAGCCAGGCGGCAGTGAGGTGAGAACGAGGTGAGGTGAGTGAGACGCGAGGTGACGAAACAAGCGATGTTATCGCGACTTACCATATCAGGTAATCGCCCGACGTTTTTCTTGCACCATCGAGTAATGTGAACGAAGAGACCTCTTGGGTAGACTTGAACCTTACAATGCAGACATGTAGTGAGATCCGTGAGTGGGAGTTAGCTTACTACCTGTGCTACGACGGCCTGTCTGATAAGACCGAAGACTGACCTTGGACGTGCATCTCGGATTCTTCCTTTGTTTGGTCTTGTTTGATGGATAATACTTAGTCGATCACCAAGCCTCGGATTCTTCCGTTGTTTGGTCTTGTTTGATAGATAATCTGTTATCTAGTTGGTCGTCAAGCTTTCACCATCCCCCCCATCCTCTCACCACTGCACATGTCTGAATTATGCAAGAATTACACAATTCTCAGAGCAATGGGCTTCTTAGTGATATTGCAAACAATAGCTCTAAAAGGTGTGTTGATTGTCCTGAACTTTGGTAACATGTCTTGGTAAAATCATACTGGCAGTAATGTGATCAGTGGATATATGTGCTATATTACCAATACTAATGGTGACCTGAACAGATTACGAAATGCATTAGCAATGGTTGCTCTCAAGATCTGAGTGCCATCAAATAGAACAGTCTCAAGTACGTCCCTTCCATGTGATACTACTTGACTGAGCTGAGAGGATGGATCCGAATCGGAGTACCACAACAGTGATACCTGTTACGGATTTTGAGGATACCTGGGAATGTGACATCAAAATCATTTGGAGACAACTCTCTGGTGAAGATGATATGGACATGGATATGTTTTTCCTTCCTACTCATTCCTATGATCGCTACTGGTTTGATCTTTCTTCCATGGTATATAGAGACCTCACTTGGGAGATCATCGACAGTGGTCAATATGACCCTCTGTTCCATGACTTCTAAGAATACTTTCAGACTTTGCATGGGAACACTGCCGTTTCCCATGTTTATGGATGCCCCCGGACTTCTGACTCACTTCTACCAGGAAGTCCCATTTATCTCTTTTCCTATTATACTTAGCGGAACTCCGCTTCTCCTTTTGGACACGGGACTCCGATACCTTTCTTGGACACGGGACTCTGCATTTCCTTTTATGTGTACATTTCCTTTTATGCGTTGTTCGTTGATTCCCTTTTATGATACATGCGATGCAATGTGTCTTGTTGATTTCCTTTTACGTGTTGTCCCTTTATGGTAACCCCCCTAGTATATACATAAAGGGTCGACTTGTAGTAGATAGCTCCTCAGCTAATTCTATGCATTTCTGCCTGCAAAGTCTTCGCTCCTGAAGAAGGTCACTCGACTTACCTCCTGCGCTAAGCCCTTCCAGTCTTCCGTCTCTTGTTACTCACTGGGGCTTCTCTTTTACGAGTGATAGCCATATACTCTGCTCCTAGTCGTTGTTGACACTATGAGTATACAGTAAAAGGATCACGAGTGAAGTCTTTGTTCCACACCCGTGTAACAATACATACCACTCTGGCAAATGAGGGCTTGGAAACTAATTAAAACACTCATGTCATCGAGGACAACACCCAAAACAACCTGCCAGAGTGATCTGAGCCCAACACTCATCCCTGGGTGTGACAACAGCCAATGCAGATGACTGTCTTAGCAAACACTTTTTGGTTACAATGCCTCAAAGAAGTGAGTGGTTTCCCACCATGCCTTGGCCAAGCTAGCACACCTCACAACTTGGTAGTTTCTGATTCTCATCATTCCCAGGTGCCAGCCATTTAGCACACCACCACCTGTTATGATTTCATCATTCTTTCTTGAACTTTTTACTTAATGAACCACTTTGCTATGCTCAGCCCTCGAAGGCGAGCACCAACATGTACTTCGTGTCATGTGACTCATTCACACGATCATGTGACGTTCCTCTTTTGGTATGCTCCTATGTCAGTATAAACTTCCTTCAGTCACGTGATCTGACACACGTGACCACCCCGGCACTTGCCGATTGGCCGATATGTTATCTTCTGCTCTTCTTTCGCCATTGGCCAGGCAACTCCTTATCTCCCCGTTCCCATTGACAAAGACGATATGACTCAAGATACACGATCTTTGCATCGTACGACTTCTCTCACCTTTTTCTCATTGGACGATAGTATACGCACTGCATGGTCTGTGCACGATTCTCTACAGTATTTAAACCCATGTACATAGTCGACTGATTCCTCAGTCTTATCTACTTGATCATTCTTCCAAGGGAGTGATTTAAGGATAGCTCCTTGATCTACTTGGACTCTCACTACACCTTCAACCATTCCACCTCTCCACAACTTCGACGTCTCTTTACTCTAAAGAGATGGAGCTACCCAACTCTCTAGTCTCTCGTACTGAGGATACGAGGTTCGACTGTTTATGCAGCGGGTGGAAGTCCCGGGCAAAGTCGAGGCAGAGGTTATGGTTGAACTGTGAGGAGGA
>JBBPMU010000393.1:0-25370 GCA_038090475.1 Wakefieldia striispora | reverse complement strand
GGGCATCTCAACGAAACCACATCAGAAGGTATTTCAATTTCGTCCGCTCTCCTCGAAAGATCTATAGTGCGTGCGTGCATCGCGCTAGTGCCTCAAACAATTTCCATCATACACCCGACAGAGGCCGCAATCGCTTGCCGTACATCTCAAGCGCGACTCTCAGCCCTCGAAAGTCGAGGCCTACATGGGATGGACTGGGATGGCCTCTTCCTCCTCCCTTGCCCATTTTAATGCAGACGCGCGAGATAACGCGTTTGAAACAATCGAAATCGACCCTCAGTATGCACAAGGACTGGGATTTGCAGAGAATGACATCGTGCGTCCATCCATTTCAACACAAATCGGGCGTACTCATCATATCTTTGACATAGGTAGAGATTGGTCTGTTGTATGACCTACCTTTTGCTACTTCTGTAGGAACAGAACCTCTCACTCCGGATGACTGGGAAATCATCGTCTGTTTATTTTGTTTTTCCCGTTGGCCCGCTTATCATTTCTTATCCAGGAAATCCATGCGTCTCATGTCGAGTCTACTCTGTTGTCTCAGGTTCGGGTTGCAAAGGTCGGTCAAGAAATCGATGTGTGGGTAATGGGACGCACGAGGGTTCGCCTTCTCGTTGGTATGTTCTGTTATGATCACTTGGTCCTTCTGACCGGTCTCCCCAGTCTCCCTCGTCCCATCAACGAAAGGTAATGCGGCTCTCCTCACCACAGATAGCGAAGTCAGTATCGCACCGAAGATGCATGCTCGTCAGAAGGCCGTCGGAGCTGTTTCATCCAGCATTTCCCCAAATGACGCAACCAAGAAAGAGCCCGCGGACCCCTCGTTACCTGCAGCCGTATTGCGAGTTTTGCCGCCCCGCCTTATCGATCAATTTTCGCCCCCGCCAACTTGTTATAAACGATCAGAAACACTGGCATATATCCATCCTTACATCTTTGCTAACCTCGCGCAGTGTCACTATCCGGTAAAAGAAGAAATGAAAGATGTCTTTCTAAGGTTCTCATACCGATTGCTGGAACCTCCGCGGAACCCCCTTGGGCCACATAGTGACGCTAATGTGGATGCAGAAAAGCAGGAGCCTGCTGCCCAGGTACTCCGCCCAGGAGCAAACAGTGAACCTCCCACTACTGAAAAGGAACCATCAGGCCCACCGGTGACGAATTTCCTCCTAGTGGGATGGTCGGATAAGGTCCTAGAAAGCCACGTATACTTTCCGTATGGCTTAGAAGGCGCGGATGATTGGCACTGGGTTCAGTGAGTGAGACCTTTCATCCTCGCGATCTCGTCAAACAATGATATTGATGCATTTGGCCAAGTGTCACTCCGACAGGAGAGCGGAAGACGTTTTCGGATCTCTTTACTGGTGCTTCTGCTCCAAACGCAGATGGCCCGAAATCATTGTGGGTACACTGAATCGCAATCCGTGGTAGAGCCCTCATTGACCACGTCCATCGAATCAAAGGCAGCCATCCCCGCCGGAAATTGTCCTGTTTGGTGTGCAAGACGTCCTCGAGGGGGGTACCAAACAACTTATTGCTAACTTCATTCTACATTCTTTCGGGAAAAGGGTGCCTGGAAGTTCGTGTTTCGTCATCTACTTTATTTTTTTGTCGCTTAATAGAACACGCTAGTATCTGCAATTCTCTTGACTGGGAGAAAAGGTGTCGGGAAAACAGTGGTAGCCCGGGAAATCGCAAAGCGGCTCGAGAAAGACACGCGCACCTATGCATGTATGGCCTTCGTCCCAATTTCCGTTCCTTTTCCGCTTACGGAAACGAAAGACGTCCACTACGTTGACTTCAAGCTTTACACTGAGAAACCGGTAGCGACCTTGAAGGCACTCTTCCGGTACCTGTACGAGATCGCAGCATGGCATCGTCCGACTGTACTCATATTCGATAACATGGACAAGGTCCTGAAGGCAGAAGAAGAGGTGAATAGTTTCTCGTCCAACGCTGAATCCACTTCGTATTGACCATGGATTACAGCACACGGATTCATTTCGCTTCCGCCATCTCACAGAGCTTTTTCTTGCACAATACTCTTCCGGAGAGCGCATGGTGCCTTCAAACTTTCGTGGGATAGTCATGATTGGCACCGCCGAATCGCAGACGAGTCTCCATACCCTCCTTCATACCCTGCATATCTTCCAGGAAGTGTACCATATCCAATCCCCAAATAGGGATGCACGTAAAGAGGTAGGTAAACATTTTCTGCCTCGTGTCTTGCTTGGAAGGGATAATTTGTCCTAGATATTGGCAAACCTGGTAGAGCGGCTATGTACAACATCGCCAGCTGTCATCATGGACCCTGACGATCCCCCAAACTTTGCTATGATTGCGACTCACGCAGAAGGCTATTCCCCCGTTGATCTGCAGGATCTACTGACACGTGCAGTGCAGCAAGCTGCTAGCCGAGCGTTTGTGAAGCATGGAGCAGGAGCAACTGAAGTAAGGATGATTCAACGGGTTTCCGCTACCGTTCCGATTGGTTCGCTAGGTTACTTTATCCGCCGCGGACTTTTCGAATGCACAAGCCGATTTTGTTCCCCACTCTTTACGCGATGTCCCACTTCAGAAATCAAATGTAGAGTGGGACGACATTGGAGGTAAGCTTGGATTGTTTGTACCTGCGGTTCTGAGGGCCAATTTTTGTTGCAGGGCTAAAACAGGCCAAACGTGTTTTACGAGAAACGCTGGAATGGCCCACCAAATACGCGCCGTTGTTCAAGCAGTCTCCCTTGCGCTTACGTTCAGGGTAAGCAAGCGTTAGAATTCTCCTACAGGGTCCCTCTTTATGTCTAAACAGGTTATTATTATATGGTTACCCCGGTTGTGGAAAAACGCTTCTTGCTTCTGCTGTAGCCAAGGAGTGTGGATTGAACTTCATCAGTATCAAGGGCCCTGAGCTCTTGAACAAGTATATCGGTGCCAGCGAGAAATCAGTGCGTTTCTAGTGAAGCGAATCTTCGTCTCTTTTAACGTCATATCTCAGGTTAGAGATATCTTTGAGCGAGCTTCATCTGCAAAACCCTGTGTCTTGTTCTTCGATGAATTTGACTCGATCGCTCCCAAAAGGTCTGTCGGTCTTCGTCCCATTGTCCCATGTCATACGTTCTTTGACCATCGACGATATTAGAGGACATGATAGTACAGGCGTGACTGATCGTGTAGTGAACCAGTTGCTCACCGAGATGGACGGTGCTGAGGGTCTGACTGGCGTGTATGTTCTCGCGGCTACTAGGTTGGTGTTCTGTCCTTATCAGTTCCATATTTCTCTGACCTTCGAGGTAGTCGACCTGATCTCATCGATGCCGCCCTCCTACGTCCTGGTCGCCTTGACAAGTCTGTTCTGTGTGACATGCCTGATGAAGAAGATCGCAAGGAAGTAAGGGATGCTGTTTCTGTCCGTTATTAAGGATCTGACCCCGACAGATTTTGCAAGCGGTCAGCCGCAAGGTGACTTTGAGACCGTCTGTCGATTTAGAAGAGATCGCGCGATCGACCGAGGGGTACTCGGGGGCTGACCTTCAGTCCTTGGTGTACAATGCTCATCTGGAAGTCATACACGCGTCGATTGACGCATCTTCGATAAGACGGACGGGTACTGAGGACGAGAAACGTATTCGTTACGTCACACTCGGCACCACTGGCGAGCAAAAGATTCGTTCGAGGGCAGAGGAGTTCGCGCTGCAGAAAAGAGTATATCTACCTAACATCTTCCTCTGCAAGCAAACTGACATCATCGCTGTTAGCTTCAACAGATAACGAGTCCGAAAACGAATTCCGGCTCCGAGAAGAAATCAGCTGATACGCCTAAAAAGGTCTTTGCTCGTCTTTCTACTGATCAGGAACGACCGCTTAACGTGAGCGTCTAGTACGAAATCACGCAAGCCGACCTTTTGCGGGTACTCAAGACTACACGATCCTCTGTTTCTCGAGAAGAGCTGGATCGTCTGGGCAGGATGTGAGTACCTGGTGCGCATGCTGTACGAGGTCTAGTGCTGACGTAGAGGGGCCACAGATACAGCGGCTTCGTATCAGATCGTAGTCAGAACAAAAAGGCATTCCCGACGCCACCCGCCCCAGGCGGTGTTGGATCACGAGCGACTCTTGGGTGACACAAGTATTTGCAATTGCCAACAAATGAGAGGTGGTTGATACTACCCTTTCTTGAGGGCTGCTTCTGCTTTTTTGGCCGGAGTTGCTGCTTTTGGAGAGACGTTTTGTGATACTGCCCACGCTGTGTAAAGGCCGGATGCAACGAGGCGACAAGCGAGGCAAGCCCGTGAGTGAAATGATGTGGTGCCACCGGCCTTCCGGGGTCTCGTGCGACAGGACCCCAGAATGTGGGAGTGAGGGTTTATTAACAACCAACGCGATCCCCCTCGTAGAAGTCGAAAACACTGGAATTTTGGTTTACTTTTATAATGGTTTCTTCGAAAAAGCATCAGAAACATGGCAAAGCACCGTTACAAAGTGCGTTTCGCTCTGCACAATGTTGCATTGTGTCGAGCAGGTCATTGACACACAACAAGCAGTGAGGACACGCACGACGAGGTCGAAGGGCAGGGTCAGTCCCCACGTTCCACTCATAAGGACTGTGGCAGCCAGCTCATTGTTCCAATCCGATCATCTTCGTTCTGTTTATGTCCTATTAGCTCCTCGCTGATCCCGAGCAAAACACCCAGCTGCTGACAGAGCAGCTGCGCTCGCTGGGGCTGTATGCAGCCCACACGCTAGGAGATGGCAATTGCCTATTCCGTGCGCTGAGCGATCAGCTATATGGTTCCCCTTCATATCACCTTCAACTGCGCAAGGACATATGTGACTGGATCGATTCACACTCGCAACGATACGAACCGTTCTGTGAAGATGAACGTGGGTTGACCGCCCATCTACGGTGCATGAGGGAACAAGGTGTGTGGTGGTGGTTATCGCTCCGTTCACAGGGTCTCATTTTCTTTTTTTTTTTTTCACTTGACCTGGTGATGTGGTTCCACACGGCAGGCACTTATGGCGGTCACCTTGAGCTATCTGCGTTTTCTCATTTTGCGCGGCGGAATGTCAAGGTCATACAACCTGGGCTTGTATACGTCATCGAATGGCATGCGGGGGGAGAGGTTATCCCCGATCAATCCACTTCTCCGGCGAATCAAGCCGACAGCCAGCTAATGGACGCACGTGAGAGACGACGTCTTCGTAAGCAACAACAGCAGCAGCGCGATGAAATGTCGCAACAAGAGCAGGCAGGTGACACGGTGTATGTGGCGTAAGTGTATTCGTATCACATTACGTTCCGACCCCCTGATGTCGCTGACATTTGGGGTCCATGCAGATACCACGACTGGGAGCATTTTTCATCGATTCGCAATTTGAGAGGTCCGCATGCGGGCCTTCCAAACGTTCGTGAACTCCCAGTGGATTCGGAAGTAATTCTACCATCCCCTGTGAAGAAGAAGCCACCTTCATCACGGGCAAGGCCAAAACCAGATTCCAAGACTACCTTTAAGCGCTCCAGGAATGGTCAATTTGCGAGCGCGGATGTGAAGATCGAAGAAGCCGTGGTTCCTACACCAACCCAAATACCCCTTCCTATGTCCCGTTCGCCGTCACCTCTATCCTCTGCCGAGTCCCTCCCCCAGATCGATGTTGATGTATTACCACCCACACCTGTCACTCCACAACCGGCGAATGTAGACTCTTCACTGCCTCCTATCCTCCGGGTTCACCGGTCCCCTAAGCGCACATTTGACGAATCGTCTGGCTCTTCCTCTGTATCTGATTCCATAGCAAAGAGAACACGCAGTTCACAAAAGCTTCCCGCTCCTGAAATGCAACTACGACCAGACTCGGATGCTATCGAGGTCGATGATCCCGAGGAGGAGGAAGAGTCGACGCCTGGGCTCTCCACTCCAAGGTCGTCCGATTCTACACGCTCTTCGTCCGTGGCATCTTCTCCTCTTCCTGGAACGCCGCCTCCGGAGCCCGAACACGAACCCACGCCTATTGAGAAGCCTCTGACGCGGCGTCAACGCAAAGCTCTAGGGCTTCCGAAGCCGCAGGCTGTTCTCATGGCGAAACGGGCAAGTGCAGGGAAGATTGTCATTCCCGGAGGCCGATTCAAGAGGAGCGTCGGAACGACCACGGACGACAAGGAGGTAGCGAAAGTGAGGGAGGTGAGAGACGACGACGAAGGGAGCGTCCAAGAGGAATGGCAGCGAAATGGGACGGGCAGGTTAGACGTGCGTGGTTTCCGGGAATTGAAGATCTAGCGCTGTTCGCACGTCAGAGTTTTTCTCTTGCGCCGCCTTCTGCCCACTGTGAAACATCCCTCGGACCCATCTGGCAGGTCCGTGAGGCTCGCTGTTGCCGCTTAGACCACAGACCACGGGGAACCGTATGCCGTCGCGTTTTGTCCCTTGCTGGGACACCTGCCACTGCGACTCATCCCACATCACTACTCCGCCACAAGCGTACCGCTCCGAGCATTTATTTCAGCATCTAGTTTTAGACCATCATTCCCCAATCCTGTGCACGATACCCGCATACGTACGAACCTGTATCAATATACCGAATTACACCGCTGTGTGACTCACTGTGATTTCCAGTTGTGGAACAGCGATGCATTTGGTAATACCACGTGACCGGCTCATTGATCAAGGGGGTCGCGAGGCGCGTCTCACCGACACGCTCCTTTCTCTCCTTCCCCTCGTGCAGATGGACGTGCAGGACGACATCTATACTATTCATCATGTCGAATCTCTCCGCCGCAAACCAGACTATTATTTGCCAGGCATGTTTGGTGATCCCTGGGATGGGGGTGGACCTGCCAATTATCGTGGCCACCCTGCGCTCAATCTTGGTCTACTTATTTCCGCGCTTTCTGTCAATGATGACGACTATACAGAAGAAGCAGGACATTTGACGAGTGGTCGCGTTCTCCGCAAACGTAAACCCTTAGAAGCGACCCCTGGCCCTTCAAAACGCATGAGACTCGACGAAGCTGTACTGAAGGAGAACCGACAAAGTTATCCGCCCTTTTGGGAGGAAAGGTCTGGCCCTGGAATTGAGGAAGTGCTCGAAACTGAGGAGGACATCTCTTTTCTTCAAGTTTACCAGTTTGCGCTGAACCTGCGGTATAACGAGGTGGTCCATCGTGGTTCACAGTATTACGCCGATGACAAGACCGCAGAGCGGTGTGGATGGCTTGCGCAAGAGAGGGAACTTCGTTCGCTTCTCAAACTTCGACAGGCGAACCCATCTCTTTCTCGGGAAATAGATCTAGGGAGATTCTTCATGATCCGTCTCCGTGGTCGCTTTTTGGCTCATTCGCAAGAACCGGGTTCTTCCCTGTCCTCAATGACCGAAGAAGATAACGAGAGATGGTTGTTTCTACTTCCAGACATTCCATGGCCAGATGGTCTCCACGTAGACAATCTTGAGGAGCAAGCTATGCAACCCTCAGATATGCACCTTAACTTTATCACTGCCTGTGCCGCCCTCCAATCCCGCGGGCGCTCGAAGTTGGAGGCGAATCTCAAACTGCACGTCCTTTCAGAAGGCACTTATGATCACTCAAGTGACTTTCCGTTTGAGCTCCGTGCCCACTTTACGCTTTCGCTTGCGATGCCTGCAACTTATTATCCGTTCGGCGGCGTTTCATCTCAGCGTGAGATAAGCGAACTGGAGAGTCTCCAACGCCGACTTATCTGCTTTCTCTCGAAAACTCCCCTCACGCGCACTGTACAGAACACAGATAGGGATGGAGCAGTGGACGTCACTATTCCCTTCTTTCTTAGCATTATGCGCCCAGCGCCTCCTCTTCCGCAAGCTATGACCTACGAGTCGTTGCAGCCCGAAGGGCTCCTCGCAACGTTGATGCCCTTTCAGAGACGTACTGTTGCGTGGATGCTTGAACGCGAGGGGAAAGGGATCACGCCCGCCGGGACCGTAGGGCTTCTCAACGATCCGGAGTCCTCTTCAAGTACAACAAATAAACATTTGCCACCATTTTGGGAAGAGATAGAAATGGGAGGTCGCAACTTTTTCTTCAATCGTCTCACTAGTGCTCTTGGCCCCACACCTCCCGAGCGCCATGCTGCGTTAGGAGGCATCGTCGCTGAGGAACCTGGTTTGTTTTGTCCTGTTACCTACCTATGTGGCCTTGATACTTACATAGCTTCGATTCAGGTCTCGGGAAAACAATGGAGTGTCTTTCGCTCATGCTTCTCAACCCAGCTCCGGAAAGGAACCCCTCGACGAAGAGGTGGGATCCAGAGGCGCAACTACACGTTAAAGAGATAAAGGTGGCATCATCGTATCGCGAAATAGACTCGAAACTCTGCTAATACTCTGTCATCGCAGACTACCCTTATCATAACGCCACCTGCAATAGCGGCTCAATGGGCGGAGGAACTCGCCACACACGCACCTGGTCTCAGAGTGTTCATTTACGAAGGTTGGACGAATGTGAAATTACCGGTAACGGAAGCCGACGTAGAAGCCGAGAGAGAAAAGCGTCGTTCCGTGGCAGCACAGAAACCTAGAGCTAAGAACAACGCGAAAGCCAAGCGAAATGGCAAGAATGAAGTCGACACTCCGCAAGCGGACGATGACGTCATGGACAACCCGGAATCTAATGCCGCATGCGACGTCAACTCGGAGCCAATACTTGACTGGGCCGGTTACATCAATCAGTTTGATGTTTGTATCACGACATATAATGTCCTCCGATCGGATATCTTCGTTGCCCGTGCTCCTCCTAAACGCCCTCGTCGACAAGATGCAGAGTACAAGGTCTTGATGCGGCCAAGGAGTCCCCTGCTGGTGTGCGAGTGGTATCGGGTGATCATGGACGAAGTGCAGATGATGGGAACGGGCAAAACTGAGTTGGTCATTTGTTACCTATCGGAGGATGGCCACTGATGTCTGATCCTAGAGAAATGGTTTCACTGATTCCACGCTTATCTTCTTTCGCAGTCTCTGGGACGCCTGCACGTGCCAAGGTCTCAGACCTCATAGGTGTTCTTCGATTTCTGCGCATCGATGACCTTGTTTCGCCTTCGCGGATGTGGGATCGGCTATTGAAACATGGGTTTAAAGATTCATTCGCGGCCTTGTTCCAGAGATATTCTGTCAGGTCAGCCGGGATATTTCACATCTATATGGCTCGTTACTCACATAGTTGCCATATAGGACCCTGAAATCTTCTGTCAAAGATGAGTTGACGATATCACAACAACAGCGATATCTGGTAGGCGTTGACCTTGGACGGGTTGAGCGACACGTGAGCTGTCTTAGATTTTGTGACGCTTCGAATAGAGCTTTAATTGCATGGATTTTGCAAGGTTTACGATCAAGCTCTGGGAGACGCCTTGATGGAGCTTGGACTCGATGCACGGGGGGTAGCGGCATACGAAGGATGGGAGGTAGATGCGAGCGTTTTGAGAAACGTGTTGAGAAGGCTGAGAGGGATTTGTACGCATCCTCAGGTCAGTGGTTAAAGACGCTTCTGGCACACTTTTCCGACTTGAGATCTGTCGTGGTCAGGTTGGACAACTACAAAAGCAAGTCGACAAGCTGAACAAGTCCGGCGCCTTGAAAAGCATGGCAGACGTCCTAGAGGTGCGTATGTCCGTAAACCTCGCATCGGAGTTGCTCCTATACCACTTGGATTTGTAGACGATGAAAGAACAGAATTGGAGGAATTTGACAGAGGATCGCCGAGCAAAGGTGGATACTTCATCCCAACAACGAACTCGGTCTCGCTTCACTGATTACCGCGACAATGTAGATTTTGACGCTAACCCGTCTCGCGCAACTACAGCAACACCGTGCAGGCGACCATGACCGATACCAACGCGCTCTCGAATATTTACTCACTGCAGAAACAGAAGCCAATCAACTCATCGACGAGATCAAGGCTTCTGTCGTACAACACAACCTGAAAGGTGAGATCCTCAAGAGAGAAGCACAGGTCTTGAGAGAATCGAGGAGAGCACAGCTTCCCCATCATCAGCATACTGAGAAGAACATAGACAAGGGAAAAGGAAGAGAACTAGAACACGATCGGGACTTACAGGATGATCTTGACTCTGATCTTGACCCTGATGAGGACATCGAAGATCGAGGATTACCTAAGACGCCAGCTGGCGAAGAGCACAGAAGCAGGCGAATGGCATTATTGGCTCGTTTGCGGGAGTGCTTGATAGTGCTTCATCGAGTCAAGTTCTTGCAGGGAGACGTATATCACGTTCTCGGATCTTCGTTTTCAGAAAAGGAAGATGCAGCGTATGCGGACGCAGAGAGTCTTCGGAAGGATTTACTCAAATGTGAGTTTACTTGTATGTAACGCGGGCTGGGACTGACCATCATGATTGATAAGCTACGGAAGAAGCAGCGAATAGGGCTATGCAAAGGCTGAGCACCGCTGCGACGGAGAAGCGTGTGACAGAAAGAGCACTGCAGATCCCGTCACCCTTCATGAAGGGCGGAGGTATTAGATCTGCCCATTTGGTAAGACCAACTATCTCAGCCCCTGTCTAAAATCTTCTTGCATTAATATTACAAAATCGCCCAGTTCGAAGATGCAAATGAAATCATTGAGGACGTGCTGAACGAGCAGGCCGTTCTTCTCTGGGAATGGCGAACCAAGATCGTTGAACTTCTTACTCAGAGGCTTAACTCTGCTGGCGAAAATGCTGACGGCGAAGAGTATGCCCGCACGCTGGACACGCAGGGCGAGGCCGAGGTTTTTTTACAAGCCTATACCGCTCTCCTCGCTGATCGCCGGGAGGCAATTGCTGCGGAACGGACTCTTTTAGCAGCACACGAGGGAAGGGAGAAGAAGACGAGAAAGACGAAGGCTGCCGCTCGTGCGAAGTTGCGGATGGAGGAGAATCTGGAGGTCCCAGAAGACGTTGATGTACAGCCTCAACATGAAGTGCTGTACAGAGAGCTGTTGGAACAGCGCAAAGAATTGCAAATATCTGACCGTGCACTCAAGTCGGTGGTGGTGGACCTCGCCGCGGTTTCTGTTCGTATTCCGAAGGAAAACGATCCAGAGAAGATCATAGCAAAGGACGGGACTGCGAAGTTGAGAGGGCTGATGGCAGACCTACGTAAGCCACCTCTTGTATGGCGATTTCGCACCGTGTGCTAAAGTAAATTCACGTCTCGAACAGAGGATCTTACCGATAAGCTAGATGCCGATCTCGCAGTATTGCGAAAGGTGTTCAATGATCGTATCGTGTCGGTATTTGCGCCGGTCTTCCTTCATGACTCGTTTGCTCACACTCAGCCAGTTATTTCCGGCAGTTGCAGGAGATTTCCGATACTGTGGCAGAGGTCCAATGGGAGGGCACTGTCGTCGATGCCATGGAAGCCGCTCAGCTCGACAATGCTAATCTTTTGGCCAAGATTAATACGAAACGCGCACGGCAGCGATATTTGGATCATCTTGCGGAGGACGGATCCCACGTTAGGGAGGATGACACAGTGTGTATTTTGTGTCAATGCGAGTTCTTGCGAGGATTCATTACCCAATGGTAAGTGACTTTCCCTCGAGAGGATCACGCTAACATCCTGGTAGTGCTCATATGTTTTGTGAGGTATGTGTGGTCAACTTTTCTGGGGGAGTTGGTTGGCAAACTGTTTGGACTATCCAAAGGGGTGCCTGAAGGCATGGATTGCCCGTGGCCAAGGAAGAGCTTGCCCCGTTTGCAGGTATGTTCTGTTCGAATCACCTCAGTTGCCCACTGAACGTCTCTTGCAGGGCTCCTATCGATCCCAGTCAGTTGGAGCGCTTCACTATCCAGGAAGATCGGCCACCTCCCCCGAAGCCTGTGTTGAGTAACGGAGAACTACTACCCGTTTCCCATCGGGAAATCCGGTACAACATGATTGGTGGGTCCAGGTTGTCAACGTTCTGGAATTCAAACGCTAATCAACGCCGTCAAAGATCCCACGTTATTTGCAGACATTCAGATGATGGAGTCGAGTGGAAGCTATGGAAGCAAGATTCAGATGCTTATTCGACATCTGCTACACATTCAAATTGTAGACTCCGGAGCCAAGAGTATCGTTTTTTCTGCATGGGCTGACTCGTTGGCGAGTGAGTTTGTTGTCCCTGTTCACCAGGGGTCCTGTTTCTGAATCTGTTCTTTAGTCGTCGAGCATGCTCTTCACTCGAATGGCGAGTCGCAATTGTATAGAGATTGAAGCCCTTGTCGACGTCATTTCAGGTATACCATGTCTACGCCTGGACCGGAATCAAGGGAAAGGGAAAGATGGTGGGGCGACAAAATTTCGAACAGATCCAACTCTTCAAGTGCTCCTCTTACACGGGTAAGTGAGCTATGGTCAGATGTCGTTTTGCTTAAACTAATATCCGCAAAGGGAACGGGATAACGCTGGCCTGAATTTTACTTGTGCTTCTCGAGTCTTCCTCCTGGAGAGCGTTGTAAATCACGGCTTCGAAGTTCAAGGTAAATTCGTGCCTTTGTTCGTGTTTGATTGTCGCTAAATTGTAGGTAGCTATTGCGCGTATAGATCGCATGGGTCAAGTCCGAGCGACTGAAGGTATGTTACCCTTTTCAGTGAATCGTCTTGATGACACTCAACGAGGGCAGTCTTCTGCTATTATGCCGAAGGTACGCTTCACGCGTTGCTTGTGACAGGGTAGGAAAAACCAACCAATCCATATAGACACCGTGGAAAAGAACATTCTCGATCTTGCTGCGAGACAAGGCCTGTCCCTCTACACCAAGGACAATTCAGCTGGCTCTCTCAATGTGACCTCCTTTGCGATGGACTCGGAGAAGAAACTTGTCGACTCACCAGCGAAGTCGGGCAAGAAAGGACAGGCGCCTCAAAAGGGAGACTTTATCTTCAAGTGCGCCACCGTCTTACTGTTCATCTTTCGAGTGACTCACGACCGACTAGGGTGGATGACATGCTGGCGATCCTCTTCCCACATATGTTTGAAGACGTAGAGTACCTCTTGCCGCCGGATGCCCGTGGCAAGGAAGCGTCGTCTTCTTCGGCGAACTCACAACCTGCTGCCGCTCGTCCGCCGGCGAGGCGGATGCACGTCAATGCGGAAGCGGGGCCTTCGAGGCTCCCCGCCTCGTAGACATTAATTTATGTCACGACTGTAGAGAACATGGATGAACGATCACTGCTGTATTATTTTGTTCTCTTCCTCATTGGTGTATCACCCAATGTATCAGAAACTTTATTCATCGTCGTGCGGATTGCGCACTCACTGAAAGTCGTTCATCGCTGGTAGAGAATGGACAAGGCTGGCTCGGCCGCCGGGGATCTTTGATTTTCCGATCTCTGACGAAGCTGCGAGAACAATCGATGTCCACTGAGAAAAACGTGCCAGTTGCTTGGAGGCCCAATTTGCGATAGCTTTCTGCACTCCCCCTCGGAGCTTGCAACACGCGCTTGTATGACATCGTTCATGGACACCAATCCCGCGGAATGTCAACATGTACACCTTACGGATGTGCTACTCATTGGCCCAGCATCAGTGACCGAGATTTCGGATTGGACCTCTGAAACGTCAACGCCAACGCGTTTTCATAACCCCCGATTGACAACGATCGCCGGTTGGATGATAGAGTATCTTCCTTTTTTTTCTCTTCCTTCCTTTCCTCCGGTCTCCTTCCCAGTGGTATGACCGACCGTCACACTCGACTTTGACTCGGAGGTCTCCGATCCCAGTAGGGACCGCCACCAATCGGCGGTCGACCCCCTAAATACCTACCAACGGGAGCAAAAACCATCCATCATGCCAATCGCCACACGGATCTCATTATTTTAAATGGCCGGACCGTCCCTGACAGATGCCTCACGACACGTCCGTGACGCAACGACGCACGAACACGCTGACAGAACGAACGCCGTGAGGCCTCGTTGTGAACACGCACGCGCCGAGCGCTCGGGACGCTAAAAAAAAAAAAAAAGACGTCGTGTCTCGACTGCTGGTTTAACTCGATACGGTAAGCTACGCCAGATGGACGACAGCCGTCGTGCCATCAAGCATCGCCATCGCGGGCGGACGCGCAGTCCCAGATCGGACGGCCGTCGATGGGTACTAGTCCTGACCAACGGGCAAAACGCCCTGCCACATCGTCGACTGGAAGCAGCCGGAAGACCACGCGCGTCTCCAAAGGCGACTCGGCCACTGTGTCCCCGTCTGACGTTGATCCCCGGCCTTGTGTGCACTTGACGTCCACGTCCGAGTCTTTGGGGCCCATCCTGTCACTGTCGACATCTCCCCGAGTCATCGCGTCATCCGTGCGTGCGTACGGGACGATCCTCGTGTGCGATCACAGGGCGACTTAAATTCCAAAATGCTTGCACCCAAAAAAAAATGCAATTCCAATAACCTTGGAATCGACCGGCGTTTCCCGTTCATCAAGCCATCAGGTTGGCATCTTGGACGTAGGGGGGCGTGGCCTGCGTCGTGCACGGCAGGGCACTGCCTCGTCAGAAAACGGACGGACACGTTGTCCTGTCCATTTGTGACTCTCCAGAGACTCGGGTGCATCGTTGCACGGTGACTCGCTGGAGGAGTTCATCGCCTCGCGTCTTCATCTTTTTCTCTTGAAAGACCTTGGCGCGTCGTGGTGGTGCATGGCCTTTGATTCTGTGAGCTGGTCCATGACGCGGTGTCGTCGACAGTTCCTCGTTGGTGTGCAGATCCGGAATTTGTGCGCAAGTGATGTCACACCAAATTTACCATGTTTTCCATATCGAATTTCAATGGCAGACGACAATCCAGGCCGTCCCACTACTAAAAGTACTAGCTCTGCGAGTGCTACGAAAATGAGTCATGGTAAAAAAAAAGAATAGCTACCGCGACCTGCGACGGCGAAACTATATACTGACTATGACTAGTGATCAATTATACTGCATAATTTGATGCCGCAAGATTGCGCGGGTAGAGAAAACGGAGAGAAAAATGAGACTTGCTGGATGCGTTTGATGCAAGATCGTGCGCCAGATTGGATGAGGGCGGCACGGTGAGACATTGATGGATAGCGATGCGAGTGAAAACAACGAAACGAGGACAGAAAAAAAAAGAGGATTGTGGCGAAAGCGAATGCGTGCACATAGGCCATGGAAAAAATGATGCGTTGACAAGGGACGGATGCGCGAGTAGTGTCGGAGAAAGAGAAACGAGAACCAGGTCCACGGATGCAAAAAATGCAGTGACGCGACCAAGAGAAATTGAGGCGGCCTTCAGAATGCACCTCCGTCCCAACTGGCCCGCTTACGCTTGTTGTCGTTGACCTTGCGTAGCTGGAGATCTTGTGGCGAGACAAAGCTCATGCCTCGCTGGTGCGGCTGGCGCGCACCCCCACCCGTATTCCCACTCGCTTCCTGCCCTGTCTCCACGAGCAAGGCTTGCGCAGTCTGGAGTGCGTGAGATACGGAAGAGTACGGTGCGGTTGGTGGCGCGGACCTCAGAGACATGTTCGAGCGCGCCAGATCGAGTGCTTGGCCTTGCCTTGAGGCATCTGTGGCGCCAGAACTCGTGTCATGGTGGCCATCCGTGGAATGGCTGCCGCTGTAATAATGCAAGTCGAGAAATGGCAGATTATGGAAATCGTTCGACGCCGATGGCTTCCACGAATCAACACCGGAATGAGCGAGATCTGTGGTGTGCAATGCTGCGGACTCTGGAGCGTGGTGATGAAGCGCATCAAAAAAGGGCAACGAGCGCGTGGTTGCAATGACGGGCTGCGAATGCGCCTGAATCTGAGTGGAACGTGCCATTGTGGAACGCGGCTCGGACGGCGGTACAGATATGGATCGGCCATGCGATGCAGATGAATGGACATGCGACAGAGGACGCATGGGGCGAGACGTGATGAGTGGCGTCGCAGGCGGCGTAGAGTGCGCCAAATCGACCATGTCGTCCATGGGGTGGGGCGCGATGGCGAACAGCTCGAGCGTGGACGCGATGCTCAGAGACGTCTCCGTATCGTCTTTCTGGATGCCGACTTCGCTGGTCGTGGCAGAGGCGGGGACGTCAACTTGATCGTTGAGCGTAATCGACGCCAACTCGATTTCGTCAATGCCAGGGAGTGCGGAGGAGTGCATCTGCATGGGGGGGATGCCAGACGGCTGCTGCATGCCTGACAGTCCGAGACCAGGTGTTCCGAAGCCGAAACCAGAACCGTAATACGATTGCTGCGGCTGGTGCGTGCGTGCACCAAAGATAAGGTCTCCGGCGTAGCTGGAGTGGGTGAAACCCCTAAATGTGCTAGTGGGGAACATCTCAGGGTCCGAGAAGGTGGAGTGGGTATCTCCAACGCCAGCCTCCGAGGCAAAGTCATGAAAGGTGGTCGGAAATAAGTCGTAACGATCCATGACGCCGTGGTTGAGGTGATGAAAGGAAAAGGGGGACGATGGTGCCGGAGAGAGGCCGTCGGCAATCGAAGATCCACTGCTAGAGAAGGTAGAGGTGTCCAATCGGGGGTTGGCAGAAAACCAGTCCTGCGCGCCCCAGGGAGACTTTCCGATGGTGGGCATACGGCGAATATAGGGGGATTGATTGAAGGGGTAATCAGAGGATATGTGCGAGGACGTGGGGGAGCCGGCGTTGGCCGACCAATTGCTAGAGTGGATCGGCGTCTCGATGTTGGACCATGTACTCTGTGACTGGGACGAGTCCGTCAGCTCTGAGAGCGAATGGGATGCGCTGGGCATAAAGTCAGGGATGGAGAGGGGTTCGGATAAAGGGTCGATTGTCTCCATGTCCATCTCTGGAAAGGGCTCAGCAGAGGATGGCGTGTCGTCCTGAGGGGACGTCTCCGTAGTGATAGGAGGACACTTGAAGAGCCTGCGAGAGGAATCCTCTTCGGCACCAGAGCTGTCCTCGTCTTCTGAGCATGTGGCGCTCTCTGGGACGCTCTTTGTACCGCCTCTGAGCAGTCTCGAGGCACGCTTCTGACGAGTTGGGCCGATATGGGAGGTGGTAGAAGGGAGCTGATCGTCCGTTGCCGCGCGGATGGGGAGATGGACACCGCCCTCTCTCTTCTTCTTTGGGGCGTTGCGCGGCTTGTAGCCCGCGGCCTGGTAGAGCTCAGGAAAAGCGTTGCGGAAGCGGTCGCGGAGGTCGGTGGAGCGACGGTTCTGCTCCTGGAAGATGGGGTCCTTGACGATGGTGGCCCAGACGGTGCCGTGCTTCTCGTAGCCGGCCTTGAGCGCGCGATCCTCTTCTTCGGTGAAGGGACGGCGCTTCTTGGAGCGGGTCTTTTCGAAGATGGAGCGGCCGTCAGGGAGTGTGGAGCGGACCTTGCTGGAGAGATGGGTCTTTGCGTTGGGGTAGTGCTCCTTGTACGCGTCGGGGAAGTAGGTGCGGAAGCTGCTGTGGGGTGAGCGACGTGGAGAAGAGAGGGGAGAAGGGACGGACCGGTCCTTGAGGTCGACGGGGGAGCGGTTGTCGAACTTGAGTTTTGGGTCCTTGAGGATGGCTTTCCAGTTGCCGACGCCCCACTGTCGCGGTGTGAGCGCTGGCGGAGAGTGCTGTGGAGGACGTACCGTGTTGCAGCCGTCGACGAGCATCTGGGTCTCCTCTTCGGACCACTTTTTGCGCTGTTTCTTCTGGATGACGAAGCCGTCCTGCTTGTCCGGGTCGGCGATCCTGCGAATCTTGCCCTTTCGTTCTGGCATGGTGGTAGTGTCAGGTATGCTGGTGTCGTCGCGAAACGTCCAAGCTGGTACGAGACGTGGGGAGGAGGGCAATGCGAGGGACACGCGACGATGTTTTGGAGGGGGTGAGGAGGAGGAGGAGGAGGAGGAGGACATGACGGTAAAAGTTGGAAAGATAATCAAAAAGATATGTTTGTTTTTTGTATTTTAATTGGATCACTGCCACATAGAAGTCGTGTTCTACACCGTGCCCGACACCTGGGGCGCTATACGCTCTTCTACCCGGCCAAGCCGTTCTATCCACACATCAAGTCGACCTGCCATCTCCCCAATCTGTACCCGTGACAGAACACGCGGCTGTACCCACGTTATGTGTGCTTTTTCATCTACCTGGTCCAGCGTACCTCGTATCAACTTGAGGCTGCACGCTCTTGATTATCAGCAACACGCCCCCTTCCATATCCTCCATTCTTGCTCACCTCAGTGCCTTCATGATCAAATGTTCCACTTCATCTATCGCTAGGCGCGTCTCCTCGGCGATCGTCTGGAACGTCATCGTGCGGTCACTTGCGCTCCGTTTGAACACCGACTCCATCAGCGCCATGAGACAGATCTTCTGGCGCAAAAATGGGTAGTTTTGTTCCAGGATCGGCTACAATCCATCGTCCGTTTTAGCTCCTCTCCTCTCGTACGGCTCTCCGCACCCATCACGCACCTCCTGCGGAAACAGCGGTGCCAATGCTTCGAATTTGCCAATGTTGCCTTCGTTGAATGTAAACAGCAGCTTCTTGATCCAATCATACTGCGTGTTGTCAAGCGCGTCCAGTATCGGGTGCATCAACTGTAGATGAGGTCATCGTCAGCGTCATGGCCATAAAAACTTTGGTTTTCAAATCGCAGGAACGACATACCAGTTCCCCAAAGTTGTAGATGCTCTCGCCGAGGAATGCCGAAATGCCAAGGTCGTGTGCGCGTAGCAGACGTTCCTCTGCCGTGAGGTCGGTGCCAACATCAACGCATGCCAGATAGAGCAACGAATGCTTGTAATACGGGGCGTATTCGGCTTTGGCCTACGATTCTGATTGCGTCAGCCTGGTGGAAAGTTCCGGATGTTTCCTATCACCTTGTAGTAGTCTGCAGCCACGCGATAATACGATGCATTCACGGCATTATCCACACCCTCGAGTTGATCGAGCGTCTTCCAAGCCGCATCCATGTCCTTCTTTGTCCCCTCCAGATCGCCGTACACTAGTTTGGCATGCGCAATATTGGCGAGTAACAGCACATATGCCTCCTTGGACTTATCGGCATCGATCCGCGAGAGAAGTGCACTTAGAAATCCAAGCTGTGCTTGTGGATCTTGGGGACGGAATGAATCCTGACGGAAAGTACCGAGAGGGAATGGAACGCACTGGTAATCTCCTTCGACGCCCGTGTTCCTAGTTCCACGAGTTTCTGCTGGTTCAATTTGGACTCAAAGTCTCTTACGAATTGCTGGAAGACGACTACGCGGAAGGGCTTTGAAAGCGAATGATCGAAGAACTCGGAGAGCTTGAGGGTGAGCTGGTGCCATAGCCTGTCGCTCAAATCAGTGGCGCCTACGAGAGACGAAGCGTATGGCCTACTTGCGCGTATAGAGATCCCTGAATGTCTCGAAAAAGGGATGGAGATCCGGGGGAGTCGATGAGAGGGCCTTTGCGATGAAGTCGTCTAAGATGAGTTTCGGGGGTGGTGCGGTAAAGTCCGTAGGTGCAGGAGGCATCGGTGATGGGCTATGAGGGTATGAGGAGGGTGAAGTGAGATGTAAAGAGGGGACTGACCGCGACGCGTATGCGTTACGCCAGAATTGGCTTGCGAGCGTGGTAGTGATTGTTTGACCGTATTTTGCAACAGCCTTGAGAACTAACAAGACCAAACTGACGCTCTCCATCACAATAAAGGGGACTCTGGTAGTAGACATGGTTAGAGTTTGAGATGCAAGTTCGTGGTGCGGTGTGGTGTGTGCGTGCGTGCGTGTGCGAACGTCAGCGCCAGCTTCGAGTCGTAGCACTTCGTCAGTGCTCGCCATTCTTGACGATGGCACTCTGATTGGCACCCTGATTTGTGGCTCACCTCACTATTACCTCAAGGCATTTCGGTATTGCCCGTGATACACAAGTGGTCTCGTGCTTCTTATTACCAGCACGTAAAGGTGAGCTCACTCAAATATCTCCCATGAAACTCCCTCTCTTTCCACAAGATGCCCTTCCTCGCCTCCCCCCCATCCTCTCGCGGCCTTGTCGACCCAAAAATACCCGTCCGTCTTTCGTCTTTGAATGGCGACCTTCACTGACCGTCTTTCCTAGTCATCCATCTTCCAGCTTTTCCGTACCAACCATGTCCCCTCTCCGTCCGACACCCAACGCATCCACAAGCTCCTGCAAGAACGCAGGGCCGAATTGGCCGCCTTCACCGAGGAAATCGAACGTGTCCGCGCCAAGGTACAGCGTCTCGAACGCCAGCGTGGCCAAGTCGAAGACGTCCTCCACGAGCTCGAGGCGCTCGTCTCCCCCGTTCGTCGCATGCCCACCGACATCATGGCAAAGGTCTTCGAACACTGTATTTGGGACCAAGCCAACCCGAGACCTGATCCCCAAATGGCACCCTTGTTACTCGCACAGGTTTGCCGTTCCTGGCGATACCTCCTGTTCTCCCTCCCCTGTTTGTGGACCTCGGTGGAACTCGATTTCCCTTCTGGTTCCAAAGAGTGGGAGGCGCTCGCGCAATCCAAGTGCCTATTGATGCACGTCTGGTTCTCCCGTGCAAAAGCGCTCCCGATATCCCTCTCTCTCAACCATTCCAAAGGGTCCCTCGTCCCTTGGCACGCCCTCATGTACCTTGACAAGGAAATTCTCACCCTCAGTTGCCGATTGAGGGATCTTTCCCTACATTTCTCACCCCGATCTCTCAGCTATCTGTTGACGTTCACACAGAATCCCCTCCCCTGCCTCCAACACCTCGAACTGCACAACACCAACACCCTCCCCACGAGTGACAATCCACCCCCGATCGTGTTGCATTCCGCACCCAGTCTCAAGAGCCTGAGCATCTCTTGGTGCAGTCTCGACCTCCGCGATTTCCACGTCCCCTGGGCTCAACTCCAGCATCTCAATCTCGAGTACGATGCAAGCGCTTTTTGGAACCCCGTTCACAGCGACTACCTGCAAGTCCTTGCTCGCTGCCCCAACCTGACCACACTCTCCCTCGGTATCGGTGCCCTCATCAATGACACTGATCCTGCCCACATCACCCCAGTGATCCTCCCCAACGTCCACACGTTCAAATCGAGCATCTATCTGCAAACGCCGTACCTCACCCACCTTTTCGACGCCCTCCGCATGCCCCAGCTCCGCCACTTTGAGATCAAAAACGTCAGTCTCGCGCTTGGCAGTTTCGCTGGCCAGACAGAGTGTCTCCCCTTTTTAGAGCGCTGCGCCGAGACGCTCGAGTCCGTCTGTTTCCACCGCGTCGACATCGCCGACCCCGTGGTCCTGTCCTGTCTCGCCCAACTTCACCGTCTCAAGAGCGTATCCATCCTTCCCGGTATTCTCAGACTCAACCACGGGCTCATCACCGCACTCACGCATGGCGACGAGTCGGACGTGGGTGCACACATCTGTCCAGTGCTCGAAGTGCTCCAGATGCGATGCTCCTCTGTCGTCCCTGTCGACGCCATCGTCCGGCTCGTCGCGTCGCGGTACCGCACGTTGAAGCGGTTCTTCCTGCAGTTTGCCTCGTTCGAGTATGGCCTGGATACGAGGGACGACAAGATCAAGGACGTCCAAGAGCGGTTGAGGGAGTATGTCGAGGGCGGGTTGCAGCTCGTCCTCACCAAGTCGAGCAACGCGGGTTAGCTCCCTGGTTTGTCACGACGTTTTTCTTTCGCTGTTACCTCCAACGCATTCATCTTTATGGAATCTTGTTCTTGGGATCATGCTTTCGTTGTTCTTGCTCATCATCCATGTACTGCCATGTTCCGAGTAATAAGGGTTGCTGTACGATAGGTTGATATCTTGCAAAACTATGTATTCTACCGCGGCTGCTTTGGCGGCCCGCTATGTGTAATGCCCGCGCGCGAGACAAGGTGTCTTGCAGTCCTGGCGCTGTTCCACAAGCCTTTGTCCCGGTGTTTCCCGCCATAAATGTCCCCTCGCGATGGGTCCAGATGATCTGGCATAGGTATGTGATATATCACGTACATAATTCCCGTCGATCCCTAAAACTTGACAGTCCTCATACGACGTGTGCCAGGTTGAGCGCGTGAGAGATGACCGTACCCTGAACTAAAGCGGGCCTTACGGTGGCGATCCCAAAGACCCTCGTACGTTCCTCCACGGATCAATCAATCACCGTGGAGTAACAGCCCCCCCACCAAGTGACTCCCCCTGACATGAGAGCGGTAGCGAGTTCGCGTATCCTTTTGTCGTCAGGGCCACCAACCTGAAGGTACGTGCGACGGTTTTGCGACCAGGCTCTGACCTGGTGGGCCTGAGCCTGGACCTCGACGTCCCGTGAACGTGCACCCCCCCTCGCACGGCGCGGTCCCACACACACATTCCACCCTCTCGGCACGTTCGAACGCCGCCCGGGGTGGACACAGCATAAGTCAAGTTACGCGGCAGCGAGCATGCACACCAAAGCCCAACTCTCGAGTGCTCGCTAAGGCCACCTTCCCAACTTGGTGAGACGGCGCATGCTTGCGATCTTCGTTTGGTGCGGGGAACGCGGGTGGGATAGGTGACCACCTTGGCGAGTAGACAGTCGAGTGCAGAATCGATCGCTTGTGGAAGCACTGTTTCCCTTTTGCGATGAACGCCAGCTGTGCGCGAAAGACGATCCTGCCCGGGTAATCTATCCATCAGCCTCATGGACGAGTAATATCGAGACACTGTGGTGGATAGATCATTCGGAGGGATCGCCACCGTGCTTCCTCGTACCGGAATGTGTCTAGCAAACCAAACTGGAGGGTGTCGTTTGTTACCACTGTTACGGACCACACCAGACTCAAACATGTCCGGAACATACAGATATAGTACTGGCACCCAGAGTAGGCATGGCATGTACGTCGCAGCTAGTCTGGTCACCAAGAGCTATGGGGTGAGGGGTTACACCTTCCAAACGCACCCTGACGAGATGCAAACCAAAGCGAGCCCCGGACACGGTGCCGATCGCCAAAATCACCATGCCTTTGCGGCACTCAAGGCACAATCTCATACCGAACGGCTCCGGGAATATCGCGGTGGCGGGCTCGTAAGTCTACATGTCACTGAACGAGTAGATGGAAAGGTAGAACGCGATGCTGGAAAAGACTGGGAGGACGCAAAACAATGATCGACGGGTTTCTTAGGAACCGAAAAGTTGCCATTAATATTGGCGTAATCATGAGTATGATAAGTTATTTGTCGAAGCACCTACACTTACTTACCGACGCAATAGTATACACGAGGACGAGAAAACTTACGCTGAGATCACCAGGCATGTCCAAGACAAAAGCGTTACAGTTCCTGTCAAAACAATACTGTTGCCACCTCAAGAGCAGCCTCGGTCAGTTCTCTCGTATCTGATCCAACAGCATTCGAAGGTGGAGACTCGGCTTGGTGGAGGATGATTTAATATATATCCTTCCGAGAACGAAATCGAAATCGGGAGCCGAGGAGGTAATGTAGTCAGTACTATGTAAAGATAATTACCATGGCACGTATGAATGGATTCGGATTCTTTCAGGCCGACGACCATGATGTCGTCCGTAGAAGATGGAGCAGAACTCTAATGTTGAATATTGAGCGGCATGCTTGTACACATTGGCTCGCATCTTACCTTGAAAGCGGCAGTGGATGTATCGCGGGTACCGTGACGGACACTAGTAACGGTACGTTTCGTATTATCATGATAGTGAGTGCACAAAACGTTGGCTTAGTCATACAGTCGGCTTCCGTTCTCGACCTCCTCGCCTCCCATGTCCATAACGACGCCATTAACGATCCAAACCCCAACCTCATCAGTGAGTCGTCGCGTCAATCGTAGCGTGGTCATGGGGAAACCCCAGCCATGCGTCTTTCTTTCTGTTATAGTCCCGTCGCATACGCTGTAACGCTTGACACGTCAACGTTTCAACATCCAGTGAGCAGTGTTATGTACTCCCCAGACCCTGCGATGTGTCAGCACACAAGATCAGCACTTGTTTGGCTGGCCTTGCGCGTCAGTCCATCGTGTTCTACATGTAGTTATTTGACACACAATCGACTAGCTCTTCCTCCCGACCATCGAGTGACGTCCAAAGGTGTCATATTCAACTGTGTAAACCGAAACCTGACCCCACCGTGAGAGTGAAGCAACGGCCCATCTCGGTATCTTGACACACATAGTGAGATACCTCCGCCTCATAATATCTCTACGTTAAGTCTGCCTAATAACCAGGTACGATCATGGCATCTTGGAATGCACACCTATCCTTAACCTGCCGAACGTCTGCACAGGAAAGCGTCTGTAGCCAGCACGTCCTCATTTATTCTAACATTGTCAGTTGATTCCCCTCCCACAACATGTATACATACTAAATGGCCGTCTACTTCCACTTGCAGTCACAACCATATCACTGGTGTGTGGGTACGGGCACTGCTACAGGCACCGAAACCCTAACAGGTTACCCGTGCGGCCGTGGTACCTGTGAAGGTACCTAGTAATATTGGACTGGTATGCAGTCCGGACTAGAGCGCGTGATAAGCCGTTAGTGACCAGGTCAGTTGACAGCGATGAATGTAGAACTTACGCCTCGACTTACTTGCTTGGTGTAGCGGAGGCCATAGCCTGTTGACTCGACGGGAATGGAGAGCAGGGACGGTGCCAATATTGGTTGTCCAGCGACGACCGGTGAAGAGAGAAGAGGTAGAGATCTATAGATAAGATTAGGGTTGTGGGCAGGACTATCTTGGGGTGATTCTGCCAGTAGTCGCTGGTTCTGCCGGTAGCGCCGGCAAAACCAACAAAACTTGAACGCGACGATCGACGATATTATGGGACGATTAACAAGAGCTATAGACAATCCAAACCACTCTACGATACAGATGGGACGAGTGTTTGGGCTGTTGCGCTAGGATCGTCATTGTCAAAAGTCAGCAAGGCTTGCCATCGAGCCAGGCTATGATGTTGGCGCCGGGGGAACGTGTTTCCTGTATCTGATATTGTTCCAGAGCGCAGGTTCTAATCGGTGCCGTTATGCACCTTCCATAATGACCTTAGGCTCCACCACACGTTGCCTGTGCCATGCTTTTGTGGGTTGTTCGACCCCTCATAAACCGCAGTGTTATACGTTCGGCACCCTCAATCTTCTCCTCTGTCCCTCAGCCCCACGAACGCTAGAACGACATGGGTTCCGTCCTCAGCGTATTCCGTCGGGCCTGGGGCAGCTGCATCTCCGGTTCTGCCCTGGGGTCTGGGGATGTTCTACCGGAATCATCTTCAACTCCTCCACAGACAGTTTCTGATTCCGTCCCACCACCAAAGAGTACGCCCCCACCGCCATCAGCACCACCGCCTCCGTATGTCACACTGTCATTCTCTCCCGCACCACACACCGCGCAACCCTTTCCGAGTCGCCCTAGCGTGAGCTCTCTGGAATTCCTGAAGAAGGCATGTCCCGATGCGCACACCGATAG
>JBBPMU010000392.1:0-25380 GCA_038090475.1 Wakefieldia striispora | reverse complement strand
AAGTGTACCAAAAAAGCGTACAAAAGTGTAGCTCAAGTCCAATCAGACACTTAGTCAAATTTCTGTTGCACTGTGGCAATTGTTTGTCTTTATTTATATCTCTAAACATATTTAAACCCAGCCTCTCAAAATTTTCTCACACCATCTCTTTCCTCAACCACTATCATCTCCACTTTTACTACGCTTTTTTGACTACACTTTACTACACTTTTATTAGTAAGTCTTCTCTACTATTCACTAATCATTCACTAACTTAGTTATAGGGTAATAAATGTTTTCGCTTGTATGGATTATGTAATCAACCCCTATTGTTATTTTTTTGTTTGTTTATTTACATGAAATAGTGTAGTTGTATTTGTTTGTAATGCTTATGTAATCAATATATTGATGATGTCATGCTTATTACATTTGAGTGATTTGTCATATTGAATATTTATAAGAATGTATTAATAATTATATTTATTTTGAGATCACTATGAAATTCTAGGACAGACTATGGCACACTATGAGACACTATGAGACACTATGAACACTATGAGACACTATGAAACTATGGGACATTATGAGACACTATGAAGCTATGAGACACTATGAGACACTATGAAACTATGAGACACTATGAGACACTATGAACACTATGATAGACTATGGTAACTGTGAGAGCACTATCTATATGGGACCTCACTATGAGCACTAGGACACTGTCCAGTACTGTCCAGTACTGTCCAACCACCCCTGGTTTTGCTGATGCACGCGATGAGGTACTCTATCTTCCCTCATTTCTCTCATGAGTCGATGACGGACTCTAGTAACTTCTTATTCTTGTTGATCATTCACAAGGTCTGGAGGGGGGGGAGGTGGCTTCTTTTGTGGGGGGAATTCCCCTGGGGTATATGGATGTAGGAGGGCCTTGTGAAAGACTGGGTGGATTGTCCGCCAGCCAGTGGGGAGCTTCAGTCAGTAGGCTGCCTTGCCCACCTTTTCTTCGACCTTGAACAGTCTGTATCTATGGTCATCCAGTTTCTTTGATTGTCTTTCCATCCTGATGTTGGTCGCTTCCAACAGGATGAGGTTTCCTTTTTGGTATTCGATTGGAGTTCTGGCTTTCTGATTGTAGAATTTCTTCATGTCTTTGGCAGCATGTATCATTGCCAGAGTGGCCGTTGACCTGGTTGCCTTTAATTTTTTGATGAACTCTTTGGTGCTTTGATTCGTCAACTCCTTTCTTTGTATGTTCCACACTTTTGGGCTTCGGCTGTAGTTGAGGACAAACAGTGTCTGTTTAGTGGCTGAGGACTGTTTGTTATTATGGGCGAACTCCGCCATGGCCAGCCAGTCTGACCAGTCCATCTGCCTATGATTGACATAGATTTGGAGGTACTGTTCTACTTCTGCATTCATTCTTTCGGTCTGCCCATCCGTCTGGGGGTGGAACACTGTTGAAGGGTTTCCCTGTATTGCCATCCTTTTGTAGAATGTCTTCATGAAGTTCGATATGAAGTTCGAACCTCTATTGGATATGACTTTTGTTGGGGCTCTGTGTAATTTGAAGATCACCTGTACGAAGACCTTCATGACTCCTTGGGTGGTGATAGAGATCGTGGTGGGGAAGAGGCAGATCATTTTTGAGAACTTGTCCACCACGACCAGGATTGCGTTGTTTCCTTGTGATTCAGGGAGTGGTCTGATTATATCTACTGAGATGGTGTGCCAGGGTTCTGGTGGGATGTCATGCAGATGAAGGGGGGTCTTTCCCTTCTCTTTCCTTGGCTTTGTCTTCTGACAGACGTCGCATCCTTTTACATACTTCTGTATGTCTTGGTATAATCTGGGCCAGGATTCTCGGTTTCTTTCAATCAGCTCAATTGTCCTGTCAATTCCTGGATGTCTGCTAGTTTGGTGATTGTGGTATCTTTTGATCACCTCCTCTTTGACTTCTAAGGTCACAGCAGTCTCTGTCTTAGATTCCCTTGTCTCAAAGACTTTGGGGGGGAACATCACCACTTCCTTATTGTCTTCTTTTCCTTGGTTGAAATCTGGCCTTCTAGATAGAGGGTCAGCCAGATTGCTTTTTCTGCTTTGGTGGACGATTTTGTAATGGTATTGTTGTAATAGGTGTGTCCACCTTGCCTGTTGGTGGGAAAGATCTTGAGGCCACTTGAAGAACTCTAGGTTCTTATGGTTGGTCCAGATTTCGAATGGTTCCTTTGCATCAATCAGATGATGCCTCCATGTCTTCAAGGCGAAGACTATCGCTAATGCCTCTAAGTCAGCTATATGATAGTTTCTTTCAGCTGGCTCTAGTAACTTCGATATGAACACTACTGGGTGGTAGACGTCATCTTCAGCCTTTTGGCTCAGGATCGCTCCTATGCCATGTGTGGATGCATCAGTTTCCACCTTGAAGACTCCTTGGCCGTTAGGCACTCTCAGTACCGGCCCTTGTACTAGGGTTTCCTTCAGTACCTCGAACACCTGTTGGCATTCCTTGGTCCACTCCCAGGACTTCTTCTCTGACGTCAGGTTGTTCAGCAGCTTGGCTACCACTGTGAAGTTCTTGACAAACCTTCGGTAGAAATTCAGAAAGCCCAGGAATGCTCTTAATTGGGTCCTGTTGGTGGGGACTGGCCACATTTTAACTCCTTCTGTTAGATGCAGTGATTGCGCATTAACCCCTCTTTATTTGCATTGTCATTCATACTTAAGGTTTCAGCCACTACAGTATTTATTAGTGTATTTACCTACTGTATTTAGCCTTGGAGTTTGATGTAATGGCTTCCTTAGTCTCTTACATCGAACTCCAGGTATGTGGTCGCTTTAGACTCCCAATTTATAGTCTCTTACATCGAACTCCAGTTGCTCAGTGCAGCTGTTTTATCACCTTCCACTTTGGCAGGATCCATTTTCACCGCGTCATGGGATACTACTACTTCCAGATATTCAACCTCTTTTTTTGTGAACTCGCATTTCGAGTGCTTCAGGTACAACTTGTGGTCTCTCAACCACTGTAACACCCTTTGTACAAGCTCATCATATTCCTCCTTGGTCTTGGAGAAGAAGATGATGTCATCCATGTATATAAGGACATTTCCTTCATTGATCAGGTCTTTGAAGACTGAATTCATCATTGTCTGAAAGGTTGCTGGGCTATTTGTCAACCTGAAAAACATGATGAGCAGTTCAAATAATCCTTGATTGGTGCGGAAAGCTGCCTTCCACTCATCTCCCTCCTTCATGCAGATATTGTTGTAGCCCCATCTTATGTCTAGCTTGGTAAAGAAGTGGGCATCTTGTAATTTATCTATTAACTCTGCAATGGGAGGGAGCAGGTAACAGTTCTTAACTGTTACCTTGTTGAGCTTCCGGTAGTCCTGCACTGGTTGGAGTCTGCCATCCTTCTTCTTGATGAAAAAGAATGGGGATGCATATGGAGACTTTGAAGGTCTGATCTTCCCCACTTTAAGGTTCTCTTCAAGGAATTTGTCTAGTTCCTCCTGTTCTGTGGGTGAGAGATTGTAAATCTTCCCCTCTATCTTGTGTTCTCTGGGGATCAGTTCGATGGCATGATCCAAAGGCCTCCTTGGTGGGAGTTTGTCTTCTATCTTTGGTTCGAAGACGTCTCTGAACGACTGGTATTTGGGGGGAACTGTCTCCTCGAACATGCAGGCATACTTTCTTGTTTGAATTTAATATCTAATTCTTGCACTGCCATCATTTTGGCTTTTGCATCGAGCTTGAGCTTGGCCCCCTTTTGGTCAATGTTGACCACGAATATTCATTCTCCTTGTTTCCAGGTCCTTGTGCACTCCTCTTCTTCTTCTTTGGTTTCGATGAGCTCGGGGAGGTCATGGTCTTGACACTCCAGCTTTAATTTGTTCTTTTCCCAATTTATCTTTGGGTTATGCTTTTTGAGCCAATTGTATCCAAGGTAGATCGGATTCATGCCTAACTTGGTGACCACTAGATCGATCTGTTCTTGGTGATCTCTAATCGTCAGCTTTAATTTGGCAAATTCCAAGATTCCACCCGCCATGTTCTTGGATCCATCTGCATTATACACGGGGATTTCTCTTGGTAGCTGATTGGTCAGGATCAAGTACTTCTTAACGAAGTCTTGATCAATCGTCAATCCAGTACACCCTGAATCTATGAGGGCATGTGCGGTGAGGTGTGTCCCGTCCGCTGTTTCTAATTTCATCTCTACATCCAGTTGTCTGGACAAGGATCAGACGCTTCTCAACATGTACTTTGGCTTCTTTTGAAGCTCTTTCATGATGATGTACCCCATCTGATCATTGTGGTCCCTTATGGTTCTAACCAGCTGTTTGTCTACCTCTGGTAGACATGTCTCATGTACAAACGACTTCAGGTGCTTCAGGGCGATCTCCTCGTCTCCCTTACACACCTGTCTCATCCATTTTACTGACCATGAGTCCACCATGTTCAGCCATGATCGATTTTGGACTGGTCTTTGGGGCTCTCTTGGTCCTTTCTTGGACTGGTCTTTAGCTGGTCGTTTGCTTGGAGGACAGTCCTCCTTCTTGGCTGACACTTGGGGCTCTTGAAGTCCTTTCTCACATGGCTCTTTCTTTAATATTTTTATTTTTGGGATTTCTCCCTCTTTCTTGCAGGTCTTTGTCCTTTCGTCAGATTCTGAGCAGTTTTCAATAGGTAATATTTCAAACAGATTTTGGCTACTGGGAATACTGTCTACTGGGTCCTTGGGTGCATGAGAAGCAGCTAGCCTGCTTAGTGCTTCTTGATGGGAAAATCCTTCTTGATCCTCCGAATGTTCTCTTCCAACTGCTCCAACGTTTCATAAGTGAAATTTTGCCCTCTCACTGAGAAAGAGCAGACTTGTCAGGCCCTGGGCCTTGGTGGATGTGTTGAACATGGCCAGGCTGTGTCCTTTCCTTGTTACACACAGGCGATGCATTTGCCCGTGCTCCTTAGCTTGCCAATGTCCATCAGCGCTCCTTGGCCAGAAAAGGTACCTGTCTGGTTTGGGTGGGGGATGTTTACGACAGGGGCTGCCGTTAGAGTCGACACATTGTGAGGAGTGGTCTGGTTTGCTCATGGTTGTTGGAACCATGGCTTTTGGGGTTGGAATTTGTTGGCATCCTTTTGATGGAGGCAGATCTCTCGGAGAGTATTGTCCACCTGGACCAAGACTGTCTCCCACTGCGAGAAGACTGGGTCCTCCATCATTAGGAGTTGGTAGTTGCTTCTTTTGACCAACTCCATGACGTCATTAAAGATTCCCTTTCGTGCGATGGATATCAACTGTCGGGTGTGGGTCTTCGTGTTCCACTTGGCTTCTATTACCAAGTGGCACATCTTCATGAAGAAGTCTTCCACTGACTCCCCTGACAATTGTTTCAAGGCCAGCAGTTTCTCTTCCTGCTGTCTCTGGAGGTTGGCCAGCTGGAAGGCTGCTACCAACTTGTTCTTGAATTGGGTGAAAGAGTCTCTGTCAATCACCTCTTCTTCTACATACAGGTCTGTGAACCTGCTGGCTGGGTTGTTCCCCCTCATATAAGAGAGGACAATAACAATTTTCTCTCTGCTGGGCAGCTCCCTCTTGAAGCCCTGGAAGTAGATGTGGATGGTCCTTATCCACTGGATTAACTTTGTCTTATTGCCTTCAAAATTCTCCAGCTTGGCTGCCAGAGACTTTCCGATGCTGCTTTCGGCGGGAGCTGCTGCCATTCCTCTTTCATATGTCATGTGAATGGCATCCTCTTCTAGTCCAGTCAGAATGTAGGGGAGGGGTGGAGGGTCAACATGACCCGTTCAATACCTGGCATACCAGGTGAGGTATGTTTTGATGAATTCAGGGACCGACTCCAACGGTTCGCTTATTGGCGCTTTCTTGGACTTCTTGCCTGAGGAGCCTTCCACGAATTACAGTACATACAGGGCTGGGGTAGGAGTCTGCTCACTTGTATCCATTTCAAGTGAGATTGGAGCGGTTGGGGCTGGCTGATGTAGGGGTATGGAGACATGTGGGGTCGAGGTCTGTGTGTGGGAAGCCAGATGAGAGTATGGAGAGTTTGACATATCTTCCAGATAGTCCGGTGGGGTAGGAAAAATGGAAGGAAAGGATATTTGTAGTGGGGGGGGAGCAAGAATACAGTTATAGGAGGGGAATCCAACATCTCTGTTCCCTCAATGACTACTGACACCAGTCACTCGTCAAGGGTACTAGGAGGAGGGAAGGAGTCTGGGGTAGTGGGTGAATGGAGGGAAAGACTGCACTTGTGTTCAGAAAGTGGGATTCAGAAAATGCCGCAGGGCACAGTGTGAATGGTGTGCTGAAAATAAAATGCCAAGTCATGAGCTCAGCTGTATGAACTGGGGATACACTCCTTATCTCAAGGAGGACTCATAAGGGATGGGCAAGTGGGCCCGCGGGTCATTAATAGGTAATACCATGTGCACCTGGTACGTCTATGCAGCTAAGCCTGGATGCACACGGATCTGTAATGGAAGGGAAGGCCGGGTGAAAACCAGGTGTGAAGGGATGAGAGGTTGGAATGTAAGAGTGGGACCTTTTAGGCACTATCTGCAGGTCAATACAACGCTATGGGTGGCGGACAAGCTCCTCTACAATGTCAGGTGGTCGGGGACTCGCAAGTATGACTAGGCTCCTTACATCAGCAAAACAGCCTTTTTCCCACAATATTTCTTTGCACACCACATGAGTCAGTTGAGTAAAATGATCAGGGCAAATATACCAAAGACATATGTTTGATGGTAAAAATGTATAGTAAAATTTTTGAGACCACTTTATAGGCAGGATTTTTTTGACATTTTCTGGACAGCTCTGGCCAGTTAGGTACCATGCTGGAGAAAACTGTCCAGTACTGTCCAGCACTGGCCAGGGGGAGGGATGGTTTGCTGATGTAACCGTATCAGAACAATTCCAATGCCTAGTGGTTCAGGGCTTCCGAGCTATTACACTTGAAATGGAGGAGAAGAAGTGGAAGGTATGTTTAGAGGACTGTGCAGGGACAAAATGTGTGTGCAGGCAAGAGTGGTAGTTTGAGAGGTGTGGGCCTTCAACGGAGCAAGCTGCTTGCGTGTGTCAAAGTCGAAGGATGAAGGGTGCAGCCATGCAAAGTGTGCAACACATGGTGGTAACAAAAGCAATAAAAGGGTGTCAGGGTCCGAAGAGGACAGCGATGAGAGGACAGTCTGAATATTTTGTTAGGCAAATAAAGAACAACAAACCAAAATGGCTCGCTGTCAAGTGGGGAGAGGATAGGGCTGAAGTCAGTCTGCTATCAAGCACAAAATGAACTCGATATTCAGACCAGCAAGACATGTTGTAAGCTACCTACTTAAATATTCTACCTTTGTGAGCACAGACCATCTGGTTACAGGGTTAGGTTAACAGGTTAGGGGAAAGGGGTATGAGGTCATGGTTAAGGTAGAGGGTTTGCAGTAAAGGGTATGAATGAGCATAAGGGTAAAGATTGTGAGAATAAATGAGCATGAGGGTTCCGTTTGCAATTCTAACAAGGTGATAGCAAAGTTGGGAGGTGTAGAGCCTGAAGCGCAACACCAAAGACATGCAGAATGGATCAGATATGATCCATCTCAATGGCCTTGAGACCATGAATTGACCATTGCATGTGGTGATGAGATATATGTAGGGTGAAAGTGCTGGAGAGTGGCAGGAATGTTGTTGGTGCTCGAGTAGCTGACTTGCAGCTGGTAGTCACAGCTTGGATTGGCTCAGCTCGACTCCATGAGTCACACAGCTCGGCTATGACTAGGGTTGGCTTCTAGCCGAAGCTGTGGCAACACTAGGGAAGCAAACAGAACCTGCAGGAAAACTGTTACCCCTTGAGGCAGCCTCACACCTGTGGGAAGATCTCTCTATTGACTTCATTACCAGACTCCCAGTATTGAAGGGGTACAATTCTATCTGTGTTGTGGTTGACTGCTTCTCTAAAGAAGCCATTTTCATTCCTTGCTTAAAAAAGATATCCTCCTTAGATTTAGCAAAACTTTTTAGAGACAAAGTATGGTGCCTTCATGGCTTCCCCTCTTCTATTGTGTCTGAATTCACCAAACACTTATGAAACAAGACAGGAAAGTCAAAGATTGAATCTGTGAACCTCAAAGGTGAAGTCTTCCCTTGAGGTGGGGTATTGTCAAAACATTTAAGGAGAGGAGGATATAGAGTGGTAAGAGTTACCCAGTATGCCCCTCAGAATATCCTAAGGGGGTCCAGCCTAGAAGAAAAACACCTGGGCAATGTAATTTCAAATAGCTAAGACTGGGGATTCCAGTCTGAATACATGCAAACTAAATAGTGTCTGGTGATGTATGTGCACAGACCATCTACCGAAGTAGGTATTCCTAAGTATAGTAAGTGTTTGTCAGGTGTGAGACCTGGAAATTGAATAAGGGAATGTTCATCTGATAGAAACATATCAAGAGTAAAAAGAAATGAGTAAGGAGCACCACATGATCACAGCATGCCTTCCCAATATGATCACAACCAGAGGAACAGGTAAGAGGAAATGACAAAGAGAAGAAGGAAACGTGTCCATGGGTCAAGACCCAGATCAAAGTCTGAATGTCTAAAAGGAGAAAAGGGTTATTCCCAAAGAGATGGCCACTGGGAGGAAGTCTGAAAGATCACTGATGGCCATATCAGCAAGTGCTGCAAGGTGGTCACATGCAACAGATCACATGACAGAAGGAAATTATACTGTCGCAGGAGCATACCAGAAGATAAACATCATGTGGATAGGTCATGTGATAAGTGAAGTACAGGTAGATGGTGCTCTTCAATCAGATTGCTGCAAGAAGGGGGAGTCCTAAGTAAAAGTTTTGAAAAGTGTTAGAAAATAGTCCGTTCTTCAGAGAATAAGATATGGTTTCTTTAACAACTTATGCAAACTCCTAGATATTAAACAAAAATTATCCACCACATACCATCCACAAATGGATGGACAAACAGAACACATCAACCAAGAGCTGGAGCAGTACCTCTGCACCTATGTAGCAAAACAGCAGGAGGTCTGGTGTGAATGGCTTAAACTCACACAATTTCAACATAACAACTCTCTTGGATCCACAACCAGCACTACCCCATTCACCATCACCAAAACATATGCTCTGTGGCTAGGATTTGAAGGAGACAGCACTAGGGCAGGAGAATTTGGAAATGAATGTGTTCATGCACACAAAAGAGTCCAGCAGGCACTCAAGGAATCACAACAATGGATGATCAAACACAGTGACAGGATGCATTCACAGGCCCCCAACTATCAAGTCAGACAACAAGTATGGCTATCCACAGAGCACCTCAAACTCCCATACACTACCAAAAAACTTATGCAGAAATGGATCAGGCCTTACAAAATTACAAAAGTCTTGCCTAACACAGTCACGTTACATCTTCCAAAGATGTTTAACATTCATCCTACCCTCAACATTTCCAGAGTAAAACCATACAAGGAGACCCTGATGGGGCAACCCACTTGCAAACCAGATGCTATCACTGTCAACAATGAAGACTATGAGGAACACAAGGTGGACTATATTGTCACCTCATGAATGAAGAATTGGAAATTAGAATACTTGGTCCATTGGAAAGGGTGGGAAGAATCAGACCACACATGGGAACTGGCTGAACACCTCATAAACACACCTGAGGTGGTCAAACAATTTCACCAGGTCCACCCATCCACCCCCAGAAATCTGTGTGGCATCTTCTCGTCCACCTTCCTTGGACTCTTTTCCAATTATTCTATCAACTTCTCTTCAAAGAAGTCCCTCACCTGTCTAGACTATGAAGCATAAAAAGTTCTCTCCTTGTCAGGATGACTTGGACCTTAGAAGGGGTAATGTTATGATTCTCATACTTTGTTTTGAACTTTTTACTTAAGCTGACTATCTTTGCTATGCTCAGTCCTCGAAGATAAGCACCAACATGTATTTCTTGATCACATGACCAAGTCATGTGACATTCCCTTTCTGGTAAATGTTACAAACACTATTTTCTTCCCTTCAGAACTCCAATCTTTTTTGACTAAGTCCTATGTTGTCCCTTTTACTAGTGCATTCTTTGACCCAGAACAACAATTGTTCTAGAGTCCTGCACCTCATGTCAAGGCTGTCCAAAGGACAAGATCCGATTGGCTGCCACATTTTCACTTCTTCTTTTAATTTCCAAACACTTCTATGCTTCCCTTCCATTCTGCCACATGCCTCATGCTTCACAGCATCAAGGCAGTGTATATTCTTTTATATTCCATGATGTTCTAGCCAATGGCAGAACAACCTCTTATCTTCTTATCTCTTATGACAAACATGTACATACAGCTGGCCTGTAGTATATAAACCCAATGACAACCACCAGAGGACTTCAGTAAAGTTCTCTTGGTGTTCCCACCCTAAAACCTTGAGCACTACTCCACATCCTCTACTCTTTTACCTTTAACAAGCTCATCATTCAAGGCTTGTTTCAGTACACTCCTATGTCAGCATAAACTTCATTCAGTCACATGATCTGACACACATGACCACCTGTGGCATTTGCTGATTGGCTGATAGTTTATATTCTGCTCTTCTTTCACCATTGGCTCCTCCTTATCATTTCCCATTGACTCATAGATGATGATTCAAGATATGTGATCCTCATATTGCATGACTTCCCTTTTCATATTTCTTTTCCTCTCACCACTTTGGACTTACCTAGATAGGATACACACTGCTTGGTCCATGCACAACACATGTACAATATGTATATAAGTAGCTAGGATTGTGACTGGTATTCCCAGTCTTATCTACTTGATTCTACTTCCCAGGGTAGGATTTAAGGATAACTCCTCACCTCACTACTCTATCACCTCCTTGACAATTCCACTTCACAACTTCCCCTTGAGATTGTTAGCTGCCTTTGTGGCAGGAGAACCTTTGGAGCCAGGGGCTTTGAGCCTTTTGTCTTCTTTTGGTTGTTTAAGTGCTACTTCATATCACAAACCATCAAGCATTCATGGTGTTTGTCATACACCTTGAAAAGGACAGCACACCACTAACATTTCCATTAGATATTGTTGAAGTGCCAAAGGTATGTGACAACTCACCACATTTGTGTCAAATGATAATGCATGTACAGTCCCACACAGGGAAAGCACTCACAACTGCTTTTCATGATGTCCTAGAGGTGTTTGGAGTGTCAGAAAAGGTAAATAGAACATGCTACAATGACATAATATCAGTGACTTATTTGACTACAATATCTAGATGTTGAGCATGACTCACAACAATGCAAGCAACAATGAGGTGATGATTGTGTTAACAGCTGGAGTTGCTCAGCTGGAGTCCTCTGTCAGAAACTGTGTATTGCAAAGTGAATACAGTACATACCTGGAGTCCTCTGTCAGAAACTAAGGAAAGCGCTGACAGAGGAACTCCGACTATAAACTGAGTACAAAACAAACACAAACAATAAGCCACAATTGTGGTGCAATATCCAAATATGGTAAACTAGCTAAAATGCGCTAAGTGCACAATCAGAAAGCGAACAGATTGACCACCTCACTAAGCATAATCCACAGTTTGGAAGGGAGTATGGCCAGACCCAATGCTTTCTACATGTCACAAATCTTGTTGCCAAATCAATGATCCAAGTGTTTGATATGAAAAAAAAAGAAATGGATGAGATGTTAGAACTTGAAGTGAGCAGATTGAATAGTGGAGATTGGATGGACCTGGATGACCTGATGGTCCACAATGAAGAACTTGAGACAATGGGTAGATTGAATCATGAGGGTGAAGGTTGACATGACATGGCTGCATGGTTGGATGGAAAGGAAAGAAGAAAGCTACATGACAATGTAGCACTGGTGAAGTTAGTGCTTGCAAATGTATGCATGGCATCACACACAGATGCACCTAAGTCCTTACTGACCTCTTCAGATCTGAAAACTCACACTCAAAATTGTCTACTCAATAATAGTACTCTTGCCAGCCTGGAAGCAAATCTTGCAGGACTTGAAGAAGCCAGTGACACTCTTACTACATGATGTGGTGACACAATGGAACTCAATATTTGATATGCTTGACTATGCCATCTTGCATTGTGATATGCTTGACTGTATAACCCAGAGAAAAGTTTGAGCTTGGGGACACAGTGGGATGTACTGATTGAGTTGTGCAATGTGTTGAAAGTGTGGACTTGATTGGAAGTGGCTGTGGTACTTATATAATGTCTTGTATTTGTAAGTTCTGAAGCACACTACTCTCTTTTTCTCACATTCTACCCCCAATCTCCTGACTGTCATTCTTGCCATAGATATCATTCATTGGAATTTAACCACTAAATCTCATGATGCAACCCTCTCACCTGCAGTCTGTGCTGCTGTTCAGCTAATCAAGAAGACACTCAACTGTTACTATGAGCTGTTTGATTTGTTCCATAGTATATTGGATTGCCATGGGTACATCATGGTTTCCTTCTTGACTTTGGTTTACACATCTCTAAATACTTTGTTTTCCAGTCTTACATCCTCATCACAAGCTGCAATACTTCAAGCTTGCTGACTGGAAGTCTGACTAGATCAAGACTGCTGAAACACTCATTCATGAGTTCAATTGTGCATACACTGCAAACCAGCATGCAAATGTGAATGAAGAGCAGACCAGTGGGTCTGTCAAGTCATCAGCTGCCCTTGGTCACATGAAATCTGATGTACATATCAATTTATGATCATACCACTAGTGTACTGATGCTATTGTTATGGTAGAATATGTTTGACAACCTTGCTGCATCCAAATTGACTGATCCCAGCTCCAAGCTTGAGTGAACTGCTTGACCAGTACCTCAATTCTGATGTCAAGCATGTTACTGACCCTTTGAAGTGGTCAGGCAATCTATCCATGCCTCTTGCACATGGCCTTGACTATTTGACCTTCCTTGGTAAGTGGTTCTTTGCCCAAACATGAATCTGTGCAACTGACAAGATTTTTCAGTTACATCTGTCAATATCAAGCAGCTGTTTAGTCAGGGGCATCTGCTACTTAGCTACATCCATAACTGTTTGTCAATACAATTGACTCATGCACTGCTCTGTGTCAAATATTGGAGTACTGCTAGATTGATAATGTCTGAAGATGTCCTCAAAACTGCAGCCTTGTCAGACATTATGAGTGGCAAGGAGGAGCTGGATGTTACAATCATCATATGTCCCCTCTATTTCTCCATATTTTTCCTTAATTATTTGAGCCTTCTACAATCCTAACACTTCTGTTCACATAATTAGCCCCTATCTCCCTTACAATTGCGACCAAGGTTCTAGATCTGGACACAGCCCAGACCCTCAAACCCTTAACCCAGTCTAGACCCAACTGTCATCCCATCTCTACACATGTTTCCCTCATGTCCACCCTATCCCCTGACATGACTCACCTTGACTCATTACCTTTTATCCTGTTTCACCTTGACATGCCTCATGCCTGCTACACCATTCACCATAAGGCTATGCTTATCTATGACTCAGTATGACTCACACCCCACCAATAGCATTACTACCTCTTATCAGAGCTATACACAGAGCAATTAATACCATAGGATAGAATGTTATAGAACATTCCATAGTATAGCATATCTTTAGATCTATCATACACTTGTACAAACAATAGAATAGTATATAAGAGACACCCCCAGCTCACAGAAGGACCCAGTCTTGTCCTTCTGGAGATTCCTCAAGCCTCTCTAGTCACTTCATTCACCCCTATTGTCCTTCTGCTTGAATAGTCTTAACCTGTAAAGGTTTGGTTGTTTCACTGGACGTGAAGAGGGATGCCATCTAGTTGTTATATTCACTACCTATATATATAGTTTGTTTGTTGTCTACCAAATCCATGAGGACCTGTGGATATACCCTCATAGGGTGTACCCATGGATGTCATTGTATATACCCTGTGTGCAGGTTGATACCCAGGATGCAGGTGTGGGTATTTACTGGGTGTGGGTGCAGATAAGGGTCTGGATACCTGAGGGTTTACCTGGGCCAATTCCTATATGACCTTTCTAACCTTTTTCATTACATACAGTATGTGCTGTCAGAGTCCCATGGTGTGTGATGCAGCTTCTACAACCACTCAGATGAGAGCAAGGTTGACAGTGACTCAATATGCAATGCATCTGATAGCAATGGCAATGTAGCATGCAATGTGTCCATGAAGCTTCCACCACTAGCTCAGATGAGAGCAAGGTTGACAGTGGCCAGGGATGACAATGCAGACAAGGCAGTGTGTGATGCACTACAGTATATGAAGCCCCTACCATTCAAGAGCATTGAAACAAGCCTTAAACAATGGGCTCATTAGAGTGATAGAGGTAGAGGGTTATGGAGTGCTCAGGGTTTTAAAGGCGAAAGACCAAGAGAACTTTACTAGAGTTCTCTGGTTTGTGTATTAGGGTTTATATACTACAGGCTGGCTGTATGTACATGTTTGGCATATAAGATAAGAAGATAAGAGGTTGTTCTGCCATTGGCTAGAACATCATGGAATATGAAAGAAGTACACTGCCTTGTGAAGCTGTGTAGCATGAGGCATGTGGGAGAATGGAAGAGAAGCATGAGCAGAAATGAAAAGAAGCATAGATGTCAATGGTAATTGAAATAAGAAGCATAAATGTGGCAGCCAATAGGATCTCATCCTTTGGACAGCCTTGACATGAGGTGCAGGACTCTAGAACAATTGCTGTTCTGGGTCAAAGAGTGCACTGTGGAAAGGGGTAACATATGACTTAGATGAAAATGTGTGGAGTTCTGGAGGGAGAAAAATAGCATTTGTAACAAGCATACAATATGCCATGCAAAACTTCAACCACTGACTCAGATGAGCAAGATTGATAGTGGCCAGGTGTGTGACACATCTGACAGTGATGACAACATGGACAATGGGGTGTTACACTTGACTCTACATCATTGTGCCAACAGTGAGGGATCTTTCAAAGATGATGATGTCATCACACATGCATCAACAGGCATAGTCTCATGGGCAGGAGACCAATCAGAGGAATGCTATAGACTCCTGGTATTGAGGAGCAGTCATAGGGGCACTGCCATATAATGACCAATCTGATGGCTGAAGAGTGTCTCTGTGCACTACTCAATAATGAGGGCACTTGTTATGGTTTTTGAAGAAAACAATACCAGACACCATTCACAAGTACAGTAAGACAACATGGCACACTAAAAGATGCAGCCATCTTTTTCTTTTCTTTCACCTAGAAGAAAGGACTTCACACCACAATTATGTACCACAGTGAGTCACATGATTATGACATCACATGACTCTCAAACTTACCACTGGGAACTCCTTGTCACAAGATCACATGACCTTGGATAGCATATGACTTATCATGTGATCCCTCATGACTTGAGACTTACCACTACTGACTGCATATGTGCCTTGAAGGCACTTTTCAAGTAGCCAATCAATCTCTTTCAGTATTCCCCTTATAGAGGCTACTCATGTTCTCCTTTTATAGACATAGAGCTGTCTTTTTGCCTTGTGTAGGATAATCCTGTGGACAACCTCTCTGCCAAGTATTCCAACAACCATATGTGTCTCCTTTTGGATTTGCTTCTCTCTCTTTATAGACACATGGAGTTCCACATTCTCCTTATGGACAAGTTTCTCTTTATAGCTGGGACCAGCCCTAGAGTATCTAGACAGTATATAAACCTCACAGTTTGTACCATAGCTCCCCAGCTAATTCTACATATTTCTCCCTCAAGAAGTAGTTCCTCTTTGATGGGTTGGTTGCTCCATCTCAGAGTAGTTCTAAGTCACCCTATGGTCATTAGATTGATCATATAATAGTAGACAGTGCCCCTTTGACTGTCAGGATCATTGAGATGAGTCTTGTTGCATTCCTCATTGACAGTCTCCTTAATGAGAACTATGTCTGCTTGTACAATACACATTGGTACTTGCAGAAGAACCTATCATTGTTGGTGCTATGACTTAGGGTCAAGCATAACAGCACTAACCCACAACTGAGGAGCTATGAAGCAGGGAGAATTGTGTAGGATTAGCTAGAGATCTACTAACAGTTTCTATGAGTATTTATACCATCTACTGTATGTTATTGTATGTAAGTCTCAACTAAATAGGGAATACTGTACATATTAGGAAAGCAGGACTCTGTGTGTCTCTATAAGGGTGTGCTGTGTTTCCCAAAAGGAGAGTGTGAGAGATGTATTTACACACATCAGGAGATGCCTGCAAGATCTATGTTACACAAGACTGGTAAGCAAAGAGCTACATCTATAATGGGACAACACAAGTAGTGTCTATATGGGGGAGTCTAGAAAGACAGCTACTCAGAAAGTACCTTTGAGGAGTGTGTTGAGTTGGTGGTGATAAGTCTTGAGTTGTGAGAGATCACATGAGAGATCATAATGATGTCCTGGTCATGTGGTCCCATGATGAAGAGTTCCTAGTGGGAGAGTTGAAGGTCACATGATGTCTTGATCACATGACTTGCTGTTTGTAAGCTGCATCATGAAGTCATAATGATCTACATGTCTCTATATGTAGAGAATAGTGCATCAATACTGATGGTGATTGTTTTTGTTGTTCTAAAGAAGAAAAGATGGGTGCATCTTTCATGCCTGTCTTGTTGAAGGTTTCAATTCCAGTTTCCTTCCTTTGGGAACTGTAACATGTGGTGTGTGACATGCCACACAAAACCTTGCAGTACCTGCCCCTTCATTGTACAATGAATCAGATGTGAGACTGACAGTGATCAGGCCTTCAGGTGCATGCAGGTAATGATGAGGATGTCATAGAGTAGCTTTGTATTCATAGTAGTTCCTGTATTGCTCATCAATGGTATGATTTGGTTGCAATGATATTGTGCTATATAGTATGGTATAGTGATATTGCTCAATAACTATGAGTTGTCCAATACTATGAACTGTATTCTATTTGCATATAAGGCACAATACATGTATATATTAGTTTATCTTGACAGTTGGTGGGGGACTTATGTACAAGGGATTAACTGAAAATCAAGATTCTCCTGATATATTCATGGGAAAGATCCAATCTTGCATGAACATTGAGTGTTTACCAACTCTTGTGCATGTTTACCAACCCACAGAATGTTGGTGAAGAAGCTACTTCCACACACAGCTTTGGCCTGGGCTGTCTAGAAAATTATATTGTGTCTAGTATGTATACTATAGCACTGCAAGCTGATTTGTATTAATAAGCTGGAAACACCTGTGTTCTTGCAGTGTGGCAATCTTGATCAGACTGCTCACAATGAAGCAATATATGTTACTCTTTTATATTTCAATTAGACTGGATCTTCCATTCTTTCATCCAGATTTTATGACTCAGATCTCAGGCTGGTTTTCTTAATTATGTCTTCATGGAGTTCATATTCTTTAAAGTTGTGAGACAGGTATGATGAGCTACAACAAGCCATGTTCACAGCAGCAGCAGTGATCAAGTTGAGTTATATAGTGCCCCTGGTTATTCACCACCTGCTAGGACTGCTGATGAGATAATGGCAAACACCAATGAGCAATTGATGAGCCTCCATCTGCTTGATGGCAATTTGATTACCAAGCCTAGCTATTGAATGGGTTCCATTTCCCTATTTGCTGAGACTTCTGAAAAGATAGGGCCACAGAGTCATCATTGTAAGGCCCTATTGGTCAGGTGAGAACAGCCTAGCTATTGAATGGGTTCAGTTCCCTGTCTGCCAGGACTTCTAGTATGATAGAGTCACTCTAAATCATCACAAGCTTTATTAGTCAGGTGAGCACCAAAAAGCTTCCCATATATTGGTGGATTGATTCTTGGTTCCCTCTATCTACAAGTCCCACATCTGACATCATTTCATGTCAAACATTAACCTGGCTTATATAAACTTGAATCTATGTCATGACACCTCTCAACAGGTAAAAATCCCCACCTCCTACTCAAGTCTGGGACTTCCTCTCACTTTTTGGATTTGTAGCCAGATGACCACAAATATGGACTCTTCTGTGCTGGTGGAGCCCCTAGCATGGAGTCACATGGCTTGTGCTTTCTTAGTGATTTTTGGGGGAGTGTGGAGAACAGGATTCCTTTGGAAGTGAAGAATGATTGAATGTCCTTGCCCATGAATTCCCCCCCTCACATACAGAGGTGACTACAGAATCAGTCTATGTCCATGAAAAGTTATCATCACTTTGAGATTAGAGAAAGTTTGTGACTTTTCTCTAAGAAAGCACAGAAGTGTGTATCCAGAGAAATTGTCACTCAAGGTTAGAACATATCTCTTCCTTGATCTAGATTCTTTGGGGAAAGGTCTCATGAGATCTGTGTGCAGACATCGAAGAGCTTTAGATGCTCTCATCTCTGAAGGCCCAAAGGGACAATCAGTCATTTTACCATCTGCACACCCTTTACAAAGGGTGGAGGGAGCTGGATTCGAAAGTAGAGGAGCTCCCTTGCATCAGTGCATTTTTGAAACAGTGTCTCATGTGCTGATGCCACAGTGAATATTTGTCATTCCCAGTGAGTGATGTAATCTTTCCTGGTTTAATCTATTCAGACTGAAACCAGTGGAGATTGTTGTCTGGAAATGAGACAGAGGCCTGTATGATCAGAGTTTCATCTCTGTTAAAGATGACTGTTTCACCATTGAGAGTTAAAAACCTTATAGCCATTGGCTGATAAGGTTGGGACAGATAAAAGTCTGTGAGTAGTGTGTGGAGTGTTACCAGACAGAGTGAAGGACAATTGGTTTGAAACCTTTAGGTTTGACTATGACATGTCCAGGTCCAAACATTTCAGTTAAAGAACAATTGGCAATATGTGTGCTTCTGGTTCCTTTATCTAGATGAACAGGGCCAATGATGAACATAAGGTGTGATGTGGTCTGTACAACCACTATCAACCATCCAATGATCTTTAGTTTGGTCGCTTAGAGATCTAACTGTATAAAGGGAAGCTAATTTAGATTGAGTAGGAGGGAAGGTTACATTTTCTCTAACTGGAGGTAAAATGACTCTAGGCAGCATGCCCACTGGGATGATCAGGGCACAAACAATATGATATCTTGTATTTGGAATGTGGACTAAATTTTTTGATATAATAGTATCTGGTTTTGCCCAAAAGAAGGTTCTCTCTTTTTGAGATAAGAAGGCTAACATATTAGATTTGAACCCACTTACTTTCGAATCAAAATTGTTAGCTTCCCTCTTCATGACTCCTTTAAAGTAGAAACTGCTCTTCCTTCCAAGACACCAGAGTTGAAAGGACAAACTATCTATCATGTCTTGTCAAAGCAAATCCAAGCATTATTTTGTTCTATTGATCTTGGAGTATTCCTGAAGAGTGATTCAAACAGTGCCTATGCATGGTTAACATCAATGATGAGGATTCATGTAAGCAAACTGACTTGAAAGTGCTTTCCTACTTGCTTTTCACCTCAAATGGTGATCTGGCTGAAGAGGAACCATTGGATTGGAGAAGAGAAGTGGTCACAGATGGCAAAATCACTAAGACCATTCCATGGTCAAGAACTTATGATTACTAAATGATTATGAAGAAATGCTTTGCTGACAGGGGAATTGCTGGCCAATTCCTTAGTTTCACAAAGATTCTTTGCAAGATCTGCCACTGAAGATATCACCAAAATGAAACAACTCTTCATTAAAATGGCAAACTCTGGTTCTCCCTTCTCTGAGAACCACAAATTGCCTGACTCCTTTGACCACATACATGCTGGAAATACTCATCCCCTCACTTCCAGGATCTCAGAAACAAGGGTCTAAAACCCTCAAATCAATCAAACTGCTGTTATCCAAAATGGTCCCCCAAACAAAAAAGTGGAAGAAACAGAAGCAGGAGAATGCTTCAGCACCATGAGAGGTATCATTCCAGATAAAACAATGACAGCCCAGAACACCAAAAAAATTCATCTAAATAGCAGAAGAAAGATTGGTACAAAGAATGATCCAAGAAAAAGTAGGATAAAAAGGGCAAAGGAAATGTGAATACTGCTATCACCAATCCCCTTATGTATTTCCACACCACTATCATCCCCTCCATCACCAAATCCATTCTAGGATCAAATAGAAGAACATTTCACCACCACCCTTTACCTGAGGGATACTGCAGAGCAGATGAGCAAAATCAGCTTCAGATCACACCAGGCTGAGCCTGGTTGGAATGATGAAAACAGGATAGACATCTCTCTCAATGAAGCTGGACCCTCCTCTCACCCCTTTCGAACCCACAGGGTCTCTTTCTTTGTCTGAAAGGACACCTGCTCAGCCAAAAGAAGACAGACTTGTAGGGAAGATGATAAAGAGGAGCAAACCACAAAAGTTTATAGTAGGAGGAGTAATAATGGGTCAAACTCTTCCTGGCTGGTCTTTCAAATTGTTTCCAGTTCAAGATTCACTCAGGATTATTATGAACCCATTCATCTTTCTTGTAAAAACCCTAATGATCTGAGCCTAGGCATGCAGCCTAGAGATGTTTTACCTCCAGTTAGAGACAATTTAACCTTTCCTTCTACTCAATTGAAATTTGCTTCTCATTATACAGTGGGATCTTTAAGCAATCAGACAAAGAATCATTGGATGATTGGTAGTGGTTGTACAGACCACATGAAATGTTTGGTCCTAGACATGTTATTGTCAAACCTAAAGGTTTCAAACTAATCATCCTCCATTCTGTCTGGTATGCTCCAAATGCCACACATAGACTTCTGTCTGTTCCAACCTTATTGGCCAATGGCTATAAGGTCTCTTAATAGTGAAACAGTTATCTTTAACAGTGATGAAACTCCCATATGGATGAGAGTCCAGAACTGTTGATGTTCCATCCCCATTATCACTAACTTGTATTCCATGCATCTCCAAGGGGTTGCACTCTCCAGGGCATCATAACTACAGGTTGAGAGTCCTAGCCTCTTGTTGATCATAAGCCCTTAGAAAAACTTTGTGACAGTTCCCCATCTCACAGTGTAGTAGAGATAGGGTTTGAGGGTTAGTGTAGCAGTTAACATTATGCAAGGAAAGGGGATCTATGCTGATATTGGGAATATGAAGAGAGTCATAGAAATTGGAATAGGAATGAAATCATCAATGAACTCATTAAGAGAGGAAGGGGGAAACTGATCTCAATGAAAGATTTTGAAGTCTAAGTGATGAGTATATGCTAGTGAGTCCATATGGATGAGTGTCCAAAACTGTTGATGTTCTGTCCCCATTATCCCTAACTTGTATTGTCTGCATCTCTAGATGTTTGCACTCTCCAGGACATCATAGCTACAACTGGGGAGTCCCAGTTTCTTGTTGCATTGGTATGTGTTATGCATGTGCAGAAAAAAGACTCCACTTGAAATCCTTGTTGTACTCAGGCTTTCTCTCTAGTGCCAGAGTAGAGTATTGACTAAGACCTGTGGAGGTAGAGTCCTATTCCAATAGAGAACTTAAAGGGCTTAGCATGTGAGGGTGAGTTGAACAACCTTCTAGGAGCAAAGACTTTGCAGGCAGAAGTGCACTGAATCTGTTTGGTGGTGCCATGGTAGACTCAATATCATGCCAGTGTCTGTCAAAATAAGAAATAGGAGAGAAAAATGTGATGTCCACACTGGCTTCTATCCCAGTAAATGCAGTCTCTAGCAGCTGGTCCCATACTAGAATGTCTTCATCAGAGTCCCAGACTGGGGGGTTGTGGGAAACTGTAACATTAGCCTCCTCCTTGTCAAGGGGGTGGTGGGCTGTCCTGATGGGGCAGTCATAGGGAAGGTGGCCAGAGGAGTATTGACAGCAACTGGAGGGGGCATTCTTATTGGAGGTGCCCTGGAGTTCTGCAATGAAAGCAAGAATGCTGGCAAGGATATTGTTGATGCTGGGGAGGGGGGATGGGGATTGATATGGAGTGTCACTCAAACAACCAGAGGAAGAGAGAAAACTCAAGGAGGCAGGCTCAAGGGGAGCACTGGTGATGTAGCATACAAGGAGTAAGTTGAGATAGGGATTGAAAGATATGTTGAGGTAGGTGGGTCCAAGTAGACAATGGAGCTATCCTTAAATCCTACCCTTGGAAGTAGAATCAAGTAGATAAGACTGGGGAAAACACCAGTCACAATGTCCCTACTTAAATAGTGTCTAGCAATGTAAGAAGTTTGTGCACAGACCAGGCTGTGCATATCCTAAAGTAGTAAATATAAAGTGGTCTGAGGAAAAGAAATATGAGAAAGGGAATCATGTGATATGAAGATCACATATCATGAGTCATCATCTATGAGTAAAGATAAGAGCAATAAGGAATAGCCAATAGCAGAAGAAGAGCAGAAGATAGGCTATCAGCCAATCGACAAGTGCTAGACATGGTCACATGTGTCAGATCACATGACTGAATGAAGTTTATACTGACATAGGAGCATACCAAAAGGGGAATGTCATGTGATCCTGAAGTACATGTTGGTGCCCATCTTTGAGGACTGAGCATAGCAAAAGAGTTTAGTAAAGGTAAAAAGTTCAAAATAAAGTATGGGAATCATAACAATACCCCTTCTAAGGTCTGAGATGTCCCAATGAGGAGAGAACTTTTTACACTTCATAGTCCAGACAAGTGAGGGAGGTTCCTTTTGAGGAATAGTCTATTGAGTAATTGGAAATGAGTCCTTGGAAGTCTGAAAGTGAGATTCCACATAACTTTCTTGGGGCAGATGGGTGGGCTTGATGAAATTGTTGAACTATTTCCAGTGCATTTTTTAAGTGATCAGCTGGTTCCCAAGTGCAATCTGATTCTTCCCATCCTTTTCAGTGGACCAAGTATTCTAATTTCTGTTTCTTTAGTTGTGAGGTGACAATGTAGTCCACCTCATGTTCCTCATATTCTTCGTCATTGACTATGATTGTGTCTGGTGTGTGGGATGGTTGTCCCAATAGGGTCTCCTTGTACGGTTTGACTCTGGAAACATTAATAGTAGAGTGAATATTGAAGGTGTGCAGAAGACAGAGCATAACCATGTTATGGAGCACTTTGGTTATTTCATATGGGCTGATCCATTTTTGCATCAATTTTTTAGCTGTGTATAAGAGCTTAAGATGCTCCGTGGATAGCCAAACCTGTTGTCTGACCTGATAGTAAGGTACTTCTGAACATTTTTTATCCACTTGCTTCATCATTTGTTGTCTGGTTTCCTCAAGTGCCTGTTGAACCCATTCATATGCTTGCACACAATTGTTTCCAAATGATCCTGCTTGGGTGCAGTCTCCTTCGAAGCCCAGTCATGGTGTGTACATCTTTGTGATGGCAAATGGGGTGGTTCCTGTGGCTGAGCCCAATGAGTTGTTATGTTGGAATTGGGCAAGCTTTAGCCACTCACTCCAGTATTCCTGCTTTTTGGCTACATAGGTGTGCAGGTACTGTTCCAATTCTCTGTTGATTCGCTCGGTTTGACCATCTGTTTGGGGGTGGTACATGGTAGAGAGTTGCTGAGTGATATCTAGGAGTTTGCACAGGTGTTTGGTAAATTCAGAAATGAACTGGGGTCCTCTGTCAGACACTATGGAAGAGGGAAGGCCATGAAGGCACCACACTTCATCTCTAAAGAGTTTTGCAAGATCTAAAGAAGAAATCTTTTTAATACATGGAACGAATATTACTTCTTTTGAAAAATGGTCAACAATAACACAAATGGAATCATACCCCTTCAAAACTGGAAGTCCAGTGACAAAGTCTATGGAAAGGTCTTCCCAGGGGCAAGAGACAGCCTCAAGGGGCATCAATTTTCCTGTGGGTGCATTTTGCCTACTCTTCATGAGGGTGCTGTTACAGTTTTCTATGAAAACTGTACTTCCCACGCCTCCGGATCACTCAAAATATATGGCCTGTCTTTTCTTTTTGTCTTTGTTTCCTTTTCTAGATTCATCATGGTCCTATCTTGTCAACCTTTCGTCCCTTTGTCAAGAAGTTCATGTCATGTGACTTCTCCACTGGCATATCACATGACTCCATATCATGTGACCTCTCTCTCTGTCACCTTGACTTTGGACCACCAGATCACATGACTTCTGATCACATGACTAGTCACCTGACTATCATGTGACTCAACGCAACTCGGAGCTATCACTGCTGATGCTACACACACCCCAAAGGAACCTTCCGAGCTGGCTATGCTCTTACTTTTGGACTTCTCCATTTAGCCCAGCTTGTGTCTTTCTATTTCATCCATGAACTCCACCACAGCGCCTCGTGTCCACTGCCTCACACCTCATCCCAAACATCACGCCCTCAGACTTACTCCATTCTCCCCTTTTATCCTCTTGGAGTTCTGCCTATCCCTTTTGGACATTTCCTTTTATGCACTACACATCTTGTTGATTTCCTTTTACATGCTTTTTGAGTCTACCCTAAATAACCACAAAAACAGTATATAAACCCACATACTTCCTGTATTAGCTCCCCAGCTAATTCTATGCATTTCTCCCATGAAGTGTGGCTCCTCTCTGATGGTTTGGTTGCACCATCAGTCTGTAGATCTAAGTCACCCTTCGGTCATCAGGTTGATCGTTGTACTGGTGTGCCCCTATGACACCTCCTCAATCCTAGGAGTCTTAGCATTCCTCCTGGTCGGTCTCAACATCATAGAGACTCTGTCTGGCCTCGTTGCACCCCAACGACTCCAGAAGAACCATCATTGTTGGCGCTATGCCTCTGGGCTTAAGCGTAACAGGCACATGCCTGACAGTGATCTATATATTTGGCAATGTCTTTTGTCATGCTGTTCCAGGTGTAAAAGTGAGAGATAAGATTACTCATGCAAGCCCATCCTGCATGTCCTGCTACAGGGGAATTGTGAAATAGTATTAGTAGTTCTGTTTGAATAGATGTTGGTATGAAGACTTTAAACTTGTCATTCTTGTAAACTTTATCTTCATCACAAAACATAAAGCCTTGTGGTATCTCTGACTCTGTTAATAGTCTAGTCACTTTTTGTATTTTTTCAAAAAAGGACAAGGCAAGAGTTGTGTAGTGGGCATTCACCACTTTTATGTCCTTTTCTGGAATTACCACTATATTCTCATTGTGTTTCTCCATGGCATCCCCATGGTCTGGTCTACAAGAGAGTGCATCTGCTCATCCAATTTGCATTCCAGGTTTGTAACACATAATTGAATTGAATTCTTGTAAAAGCACATGCCATCATGCTTGTCTTGGGGATAGTGTTTGGGGCTTTTTCCAATTGTTGAAGTTGTAGTGTACCATAGTGTAGTATTACATAACTATACAGTCACATGACTTCCTGTATATTAGACTCACTAGTGCAGCTGAGATCTAATAGGAGTTTTAATCCTTCTTGAACTCAAACCA
>JBBPMU010000391.1:0-25415 GCA_038090475.1 Wakefieldia striispora | reverse complement strand
ACTCCCTGTACAGTATATAAGGCAGAGAGTCTCCTGCAGAGCTCTCTAACCAGAATTCGAACACTGTTCATCTTACCACACTTTCGCACCTCACAAAGGACCACTCCGCTTACTCTTTGATCTACCTCGATCAACACTAGTGAGTTATCTCTCTCCTAGTGTCCATAACCTCTGCCCTTTCGCCCTGCTGTGCGAAAGCCTAGTCACTTAGGTGATTAGAGATTAAAAGCGATCGCCTGGTTCGATTGCTTTATATAGTACTACAGGAATAGGTGAGTAAAGGTATAAAAGGGTGTAAGTAAAGTGTCTCACCTCAGTGGACTGTATAGCAGCCAACTGAGGTGCGACAAAGAAAGTCCGCATGCCTAATAGTGCATGATTATGTAATATGGTGGACTATGCTAAGTGTCGAAATTCAATATTCTCCCTTGCAGGCGACAGTCAATACTCTGCTCCTAGTTGCCGTTGGCCTATGAGTATGAAAGGATCATGAGTGAAGTCTTTGTTCCACACGTGTGTAACATTCTCTGCATACTCAGATGCAATCATGAAGGGTCTTGAGAAGCTAGGAAAGTACTATAAATTTGACAAGAAGCCAGTCTACATTCTCACACTTGGTGAGAACATTTCACATTTGTTTTTAGTATGATCATGCAACTACCAATAACCTTGCCATAACCTGCATCCCTGTACAAAAGCAGGTATATAATGGCAACTACATCATGTTAGTACATTGATTCCACAGGCATTGCCGCCAGCATGTACGGAGAACACACTATTCGACATACAAAATGTCAGGCAGCATGGCAGAAAGTTACTCAGATCTTGCTAGGTGCAGCTCAAGCCCATCTCTCTTATCCCACCTGTTTGACAGCATACTTTTCCCAACTCGGATAGACAAACGTCTCGGTCTTGCTTGTGACGTTTTTTGGCCTCTGTGCCCGCGTCGACTTCCGCGTCGAAGACGCATCACCAGCGGCGTACTCTGGCACTTCGAACATGACGGGAATCGGCACGATCTTCAGTCTTCGATCGTCTGCCTTTGTGCGCGCAAAGGGAAGTTGCTTTTGAGGCCTGGGTTTCGGGATCTGTGATTGATCAGGTTTTGAAGACGGCACACTACGTGACGTAGCGGACATGCCGCCGACAGACGAAGATGTGGCTTCGTCGTGACACGACGGAGTGGGTGATGGAGATGGTTGCGAGGGCAACAGAGAATGCATCTCTTCCAACGCTTCTGCATTAGATGGCTGAATCCTCAGTGCCGCCCGGAGGTCTGAGTGGAATATCAGGCATGTCATCGTAAAACATCGGCTACCTGCTCACCTTTCATTGCATCTTCCGTTCGTCCCATCATTCTCCGAGCCTTAGCGCGCCGATAATAACCTTTGATACTTCGGTGTTGACTTAGCGCCATTGAGCAAGCATTCTCCGCTTCGATCCAACTGCAAGACAGCTTGGTACGCGTGAAACAGCGAGAAGTGAGTTCGCCTACTTGCTAAGTTTTAAATATGCCGCCGCAATGTTCAACTGATAATGCGGCATCTCGGGCTCCACGGTGTGTGCCGCTTGGTAGTGGCTCACTGCGACCTCATAGTCGCCTCGACGAAAGGCGACATTGCCCTCCATGAATCCATCAGGAATCGCATAGACAAGGAATAGGGATTTCTCGGCGACATACCAGCTCTTTTTCCCTTTCAGCCCCGAGATAGCGCACCTCCATGATCTCAGCGATAGTCATCTCCGGTTCCGCCGTTCCTGGATTTGCCTCTTCCTCGGACTCGTTCCCCGTAAAGTCAAGATCCAAATCCCAAACGTCCTCTTCCTCCACCGTTTCCCATCCATGGACACCGCTCCCTACAACACGCAAGTCTAGCCAGCCTATGTGCTGCAAGCGGATCAACCTTACCTCGACCATCCCACTCTCTCTGCTTTCCTGACCGCACCCTACTATTCTCTTCATCTTCCCTCACCGTCTTTTCGCATACCTCGCCCAGATGATCGGTCGAACACCCGCAGTCGCACCATTTCGTGGTCAACTTTTCTCGCAATACATTCCCGTAACCGCTGACGTCAAACTCCCTCGCCACCCGCCACAGCGTCTGCGAAACGCGTTCATATCCGAGATGAACTTTGAGGCGCCAATGCTGGTCCCACCCGGGTGGCGGAGTAGACCGCAAGAGGGACTTCTCACCGTATTTGAGTTCACAAGCTTCTTCGAGCGCTTCGAGACCTTCAGCAAGCGTTCCTAAATGAGGGGGTTTTGTAAATGTAGCATGGGGTATCGCCTCCAGGACATCGAGGTGGACCTTGAGAGTGTCGTAATACGGCAATAAACGCAAGGAGTGCAAGCCACGATTGCGACAGACAGGGACGCTGTTCGAGAGTGCCTGTCCGATCATAACAGTGAAACGCCACGTCAGCTAGGATGCTTCAGGAACACAGAAATGAAGAACGCTTACAAAATCCCTTAAGGCAGTGTAAGACCACAGCACGCTCTTCGTGGCGACACGTTCCCCAGATTGACGAAGTTCCATGCTAAGGACGGAACGGAAGAAGTCTTTGATATCTTCGCAGTCTGCGTTGTAGGCGACCCAACTCGGACCTCCCACAGTGATACAGCGCATGACAAAGGTGGGGAGATGGATGAGGGCAACGCAGTAGAGATGGGTCGAGAAAAGACGGGCGATGTCTTGCTCGAAGCGGAGAAGGAAAATGCGTGCGATGGCGCGCTCGAGCTGGGAGACGGCGGTCATGGCGTTAGAGATACCGCGGTCGATGTGAGTAGACATGCGCTTTTGGCTCTGATGATCCCTGGTGAGGTCTCTTGACCCAGCGACACCCGTCGTTGTCTTCTTCTTCTGTCCTGCTGTGGGCCTCTTCTTGACATGCGAGTACTTTGCAGGCATCGTGGTTATTGCGTTGTTCGTGGTCGACGATGAAGATCACTGGGACCGGGTTTTTGTGGCTTCGTGCAGCGACGTTTGATCTGTGCGCAGACAATGCGGCGAATGGAACGCGACAAGCGTAATATTATGATTATGTAATGGACTCCAATCTGATACTATTCCGAACCCAATCGACATAACTCAAATCGCGCCAGTTCGCCACATCATGCACTGGTCCCCTCCGACCCCGAACTTATGTGCCTCCATCTCTGGACTTGATTACTTCAAGCATCGTCTTCCCGCTCCCCTCCCGTACCATGGCATACAACAAACTGCGTGCTGGAAGGAAAAAAAATAGGCGTGGATCTCGCGGGACGGGATGAGGGAAATACATCTTGAGGATCCGACAACGAGAGAAACGATGGTGTCCGTCTCGCTGTTTTTCCAAGGTCCAACGTTGAGACCAATACGATTCCTCCCCAGTCTATTGTAAAGAAACCGGGTACGGTTCCGCCGGAGTCGATCATCCCAGACATGTGCAAACCACTCACTACCTCTCGCGTAGATACACCCCTCTGACAGTTTCCGACTTTCGTTTCACGATCCCGTTCCCAAATTCGGCGAGACTTTCGGTTTAACGTCTATCATGACGATGAAAGCAAGCCACCACTGACACTTATGGCGTGCTGTTGCTCGCGAAGGGAAGGAATGCCGGTCGAAAGGTGTGATTCGTGGTCCGATGGAGAAAGCGGACGTGTCAAAATGCGTTATTTATGTCACCATTTGACCCTGCGAGTGCGATGGACATGGTTCTTCTCCTGGAATCAACTCGCTGGACAAGCCGGGTAGGAAGTCTCGTATCGTCGTCATTACCTGCGGAGAACAGCGGACAGCCATCACAGATATCGCACGAACCCTCTCTCGAAGCTCCTTATAATCAAGCAGTGCCGATCGACCTTAACCCATGTCCTGGGCCACTGCGTCCCACTTCCGTGCTTACGGTCGCCGTGAGTACGCCACGACGTGTCCGCGCCAGCACGATCCAGCTTTTATTAGAAGACTTAACCAATATTCACGACCAACGACAAATGGCGACACGGAAAGACTGGGATGCCTCTGTCAGGCAACGTAGCCGAGTCAAGGTGGATGCCAAGTTGGCGTTATCTACTACAACGTCGTCGTCGTCCGTTGGTGGTGTGGCAATTCTTTGGACTCGGAACAACGGACGATGATCGGCTTCGCCCAACTCGGCTCTCCTCCAACCCGACACACGTACTTAATTCGACAAGCTGATTCGCAGGGGCATCCTCCTCGACTACCGATCCAATCCCTGGCTCGATCGCAGAAGAGGATTCCAGGTGCGCGAGCCAAGTTCGTTTGGGTATTAGTTGGTGCTGGTGAACGAGGGCGCGAAGCATGCGTTGGCGCGGAACGAGACCGAAAAAGATGTCGCGCGGATGACGCTGTTGGACATTTTCTTCTGGGGAGGTGGGACTGAGATGGTGAAGTTCCAGCGGGTCTTGACGGCGTATTGCTGGTAAGGACCTGCCGTCGTTGGCAGTGTCCCCTCACTGCTCTCGATCTCTCGATGTAGACGCAACCTAGACGTAGGCTGCTGTTAAAGCACATACCTCGTCACCTCAACTCACCTCCTGGTCCACGCTCGAATATGGCAACGGGATAGACTCCTCCATGTTTTGTACAGCTGGTGGATGTTGCATAGGGGTTACTGATCACCGTTCAAACTGAGCTCGAGTCGATAGCGACGTCGGGAGTTGCACGTGGTCAAGTTGCAACAACTCATCCCACTTTCTTTTCTCTCGCTCTTTCACACCGGACATAAGTTACGTACAAATCTCATACCACACGCTTGGTAAACAGGAGTTTCACTCGCTGCGTATACTCTCTCAACATTTCATCCCGCTTATGGATAGCATCTCTACCTGCAGCATGACCATGAGTAATTTGGATCTTAATTGTGAATTTTGAGCTATCCAGGACCTCGGAAGCTAGTGTCTTCTCTGTGGTGATCAGCCGCGTGCATAGACCTAGAGAGAACCGAGTGTTATGACGAAAACGAGCAGATCTCGTTCTCGCCTGGCACTCTCGCTACCGTCGTGAAATGCACAATGACTTGTCTGTTATATGTGATCACAGCTAGCTGGACCTATTTGGTAGTTCCGAGTCCTGTTGCACAACACTACGTTTGAACCTTCAATTCACATTTCCCTTGCGAGACAAACACACCTGTGACACGCACAACATGAGGAATGATCCGCGTGCCATGATAGTAAGGAGAGTTACAGCTCCCCATGCGAGGGTATGTTGGTTGTGCGCAACCCAGATGATACAAAATGGATCGTTGGGGAGAAATACTATATTCAATGCATTAGTGAAAATGCTTTCGAGAAAGGAACGTCGTACGACGCACTCGCCCCAGGCATCGAACCCCCACGGTGGCCCATCCTGCATCACCACGAATACTCAAGATAACACTCCGCTGTTGGACAGTATAGACTTGTTGGGCATCATACGAGGACGGCGTGCAAGGCTTTTCAATTCCGAGTTACGATTATGAACTCGAGCCGCTGGTTCGAAGTCGACTGTTTCGTGAGCGCGGGATCTAAACGAGTACAAAGGTGTTGAAAATTCTGGACAACTCACTTCGAACCTGCAGTAACTATACCAGTGGCATGGAATTTGAGAAAAGTGCACCACTGTCACCGTATCTTGCATTGTATTTCGAACGCTCATAGCCTCGAGTCGGACCGACAGAGAAAATTGCCGCGCCTAACAGGTTATTGGTGGGACTGCTGATGTGCTGCACATCAGATCTCCAGATACGACAAACCACTACAACGTTCGCTTCGCATTTCATGACCATAACTTGTACACTACATTCCTTGAAAACACAAAACATAGAGGGAAAACCAACTCCTAAATCCACTGACTAACACCAACATCAACTTGTCCCTACAGGTCGCAACGCAAACGGAAGCGATGACGCCGGTTTAATAGGTTCTACCGGCAATTTCCAATCAAACGCTGAGGGTTGCGTCGGAACCAGGGCCGCCCCAGGGCTCGGAACCTTCTTGTTGAGTACGATTGGCTTTTGATGATGTTTAATCCCACCTCGGTTCCGTGATGGCGAGATATCGTGTGAGGGGCTGAACTCCGGGGATGGTGACGGCGTCCATCCTGGTAGCGACGAGGGGAAACTCATCACCGGTGGTGTGTTAGGCAACCCGGAACCAGTCTCGGGCGTTTTCACATTGGGCACCTTAGTATCTGGTTTGACCACTGTGGGTTTCTGTGGCGTCCGGAAAGACGTCGGACCAAGTGTAGCCACAGCCGTAGTGTTTAGAAGCGGTCGAGTCCTCGAAGCCAACAACGCTTTCTTTAGCCTCTGCGCAGACCATTCCGCGTTCAACGCCGCCGCGGTGGTCATAGCAACATTTGGAGTCACGTTCAAGGGTCGCTTCGAAGATGGTATAGCGAGCTGATCCCGAGCCCCTACACCTCCGGAGATCTCCAGCTGTGCCATCCGACGCCGCAACCGAGATACCTCTCGCTTTTGCTGATCAATCGCAATGTCGATGTTACGGAACGTACGGTTCACAGTGTCCAAGGTGGGTGGTCTGTAATGGGGTTAATAAAACAGTCGTTATATCTTGTTCTGGGGAGAACTTGCCTTATGCTCGGCCTGCCCGTTTTGAGTTCATTGATCCTCTTCTTCGAAGCCTGCAAGTGGTCTTCAAGCTTTTGTACACGATCCTTGATCGCCTTGAGTCGACTCAATAAAAGGTCGAGTACCCATTAGTGCGCTAAACTCACCCTTATATTCTTCCGTAGTCGTGACTGTGTTTCAGAATATTCCGGAGCGAGTGTCCGAATTTTCAACATTTTTGCAAAGTCAGTATCCGACTTGGCCTTGTTAAATCGCGCAATTTCTTCCTTCCTCGTGTTAACTAGGAATTTTCAGGCTAAAATCTAACATGGGTGCTTGTAAAGACGCACCTTTCAGCAAATTGCCATCCAACTCCTTCAAGGTCTTCCGCAAGGACACCCGCTGCAGCTTGAGCTCCTTCACGTCCGACTCGATGTTTGCCAGCACTCTCCCATACTCCTCAATGTCACCGAAGGCCCACTTGCGGGAATCGCCGAGATCAGCCTGTTGATGGACTATGCCAGAAGTCTCTTTGAGTTCGCCTGTCTTCACCGAAGTTGTCATCGCAAGCTGCTTCAACTGCAAGACGATATCAATGAAAGCTGTCCATAGCGACAAATAGAAAGGCCTACACTTTCCAACTCTTTTTCGAGAGTGGCCACAAGAGCAAAGCACTCTACTTGCATCCCCTGCTCTGGCGTCGGTGATGGTGTCGAAGCTGGCACCGGCGACCTTGTCCCGAGGCTTGGAACAACTGATGGGACAATGGAAACGAATGGCGAAGGGGAAGGCGAGGCTGATGCAGGCATGGCTGGTCCAGCCTTGGCAGCGAACAGGTTGGGCTGTCCACCAAAAAATGTTTGCGCCGGTTTCGTTGGCGGCGGCGTGCCTTCCGGGGTCTTCAACGGCGTACCCCAAGAAATTGGCGTCGCTGAGACCGGTGGGAACGAAGGCATAGCGGAGAAGTTGAATAAAGGACCGGTGGGGCCAGGAGTAGTACCCACCGCGGAAGTCAGAATCGCAACCTTGTCTGCAGGGGCGGACAGGGGTGATGAGGAAGTAGTGGTGGTCATGGGTGTAAAGCCAGCGAGTGCAGGCTTCTCCACTGGTGGGGAGAATATCGGCGCGAATGACGTCCTCGGGCGAGAGTCCGCTTGTGCAAGAGACGCGGACGAAGCAGTAGCAGACATAGCCATAGGTGTAAAGCCTGCGGGTACAGGCTTCTCTCCTGGCGCGGCGGATATTGACGTGAATGGAGGTGGAGGGGGTGGAGGGGGGGTCCATTGGCCAAAAGGTGCTTTTGGTGCAGCTGGCTGTGCAATTGGCGGCGCAGACTTGGAGACAGGCGGGGTTTTATCCGTTTCACCCTCGACAACAAAGGTTGTGCTCGCAAGCGGGGAACTACGTAGGGGGCGATTATTTGAACGAGGTGCTAGACCGAAAAGCGTGGTCGGTGGAGGAGAGGGTTTAGGCGCAGAGACCGGTATCTGCACCGCTGAAGGAGTATCCTTGGGGGAAGTTGGAGGTGTCGTACCAAGATCTCTAATCGGTGACACACGAGGAACAGAAGGCGAGGGCACTCGAGGCGGGGGTGATACCGAGACAGCAATCTTGGGGTGCTCAGCCTTTGGTGTCGTAGACGGCGACCTTGTAGAAGTCGGCGTTATTGGCAAAGGAATTTCCGTTGGCTCGATTTCCTTCTGAACTTTCCTCCCTCTTTCTTTCTTGTCCACTGGCTTCGACAGCCGCTCCAATTCGTCTTCAGAACCCTCAGACTCAGACGGCTCGTTGGACGGGAGCCATTCTCCGTCATCCCCATCCCCATCCTCCTCTTCGTCCTCCTCTTCGTCCTCTTCTTCGTCTTCTTCGTCTTCCTCGTCCTCGTCCTCCCCTCCCTCTTCTTCGTCCCTTTCGACTCTCACAAAGGACGAACTCGTGGAGGATGATATTGATTCCAAAGATGGCTCTTGCACAGGGATGGTCTCTTTCGGCTTCTCCTGAAGTCCAACAGGTACCTCGCTTGGTTTAGCCTCGATGACCCCTGCTTCTTCTTTCTCAGGCCCGGGGGCCGCGACCGGCGTGGTCAGTGACTGGGGTGGCTCCTTCGCAGGTGTGGTCGAGACGGAGGTTTGCGGCGGTTCCAGTATCGGTACTGGTTTCTCAAGCGTGGTCGAGACAGGAGGTTGCGAGGGTTCTGGTGCCGCTTTTGCAGGCGTCGGTTCAGATGGATTCGCCTCTGATGGTCTGTCCTCTGGAGTCGCACGGAGAAGATCACTAAAGGACTTGTTCCCTCCTGACGAGAACGCCGCAAACCCGCCCGCACCTCCTGAGAATGCGCTAAAGGCACCACTGGTGGTGGCAGGAGACGATTGGGTCGGTGTGGTGCTCGCCGGTGGGAATACACTTTTGAGCGCTCCAGCAAGCATCGAGGATGACCCAAACGTGGGCTGAACGGAGCTTGGCTTCGGAGGCGCTGAGGCTGGGGTACCTGACGAAGCTGAAAGAGCAAAGGCTGACGTGGGCTTGGACTCGGTTGGCTTGGACACAAAGAAGGGTGAATCCTTGGGAAGCTGACCGAAAAAGCCAGAGGCTGGTTTGACGAACGCAGAAGGTGTTGTTTGCAAGTTGCTGAATGCACCCGTAGACGGCCCGGGGGCGGAACCCGTAAAGGTGGACGGGGTAATCTCTTTTTGTTGCATCGCTGCCGGAGATGGTGATCTGCTATCATCATCTCTCGCAAAAGGGTCTCGTGCCGCAAACTGCGAAGCCACAGGGATGGTGGTGGCAGTCTTTGAGGGGATCTCCGAAGGTGTTTTGGACTCTGGCGACTCGGTAGGCTTGCTAAAGACGTTTGTTATTGCCACTGAAGGACTCGGCTCTGTAGGCTTAGACGAATCGTTGGTGGCCCACACTGGCTTTGCTGAGGGACCATTCTTGGAGGCAGCCACGCCGAACGCACTTTGGGTGCCAGAAGCGAACGTACTGAATGCCCCACTGGTACTAGTATTTGTGGAAGGTGTCGTTGGCGGGACCAGGCTGGAAGCCGTTCCAAATGATGGTTTTCCGAGTGCGGAGGCACCAGTCTGTAACTGAGTAAATGAAGGTTGGCCGAAAGCGGGCTGTCCAAATGTGGACGTAGGTGCCGTTTGACTGAACGCGGGCAGGCTAAATGAAGGCGGAACACTAAATGGCGAAATCGAAGGAACGCTTTCACTTTTCGATTGAAATGAACTTGCTCCAAATGTTGTGGATGGCTGGGCGCCAGAAAAAGCGAACGGTTTGGCGAAGGGGCTTTTCTGATCAAAACCAGCGAACGCTCCAAACCCAGTACCCGGTTTAACGAGACCACCGTCGGTCGACTGTTGGCCCGAAGAGACAGGAGTACTAACTTTGCCAAAAATGGACGCTTTTGAGCCAGAATCTTCGGAACTTTGCGCTCCAAGGCCAAGACTCCCGAGGGATGGTGCGTCGTCCGAAGCCATACTCTCCTCCAGAACAGACGCTGAGGGTGCTACCGCCAGTGTCGTTGTTTGCGTTGGACCACCAAAACCAAAACCAGTTTGACCGAATTTGGCTGGCCCTGTGGAGCTGAAAGCCCCGAATCCACCGCCTGGGGCAGCAGAACCGAATGTAAGCGTGGGTGGTTGTCCAAAGGCTGAGGATGAGGATGTCAACCCAGATGTCGTCGTCGTCATAGGCTGTCCGAACGAGGGTGGTTGTCCGAATGCGGAAGTCGATTGCTGGCCAAATCCAGACTGCATCTGGCCAAAGGCAGGTGGTTGGCCGAACCCAGAGCCCGAAGCACCGAACCCAGAATTCGAGACACCGAAGCCGGATGGAGGACCAAACACTACAGAAGGAGGTTTGATTCCAAGGGCCTCTGTTGGTGCCGAGATGGTCGGTGAGACAGTAGGGGTGGTCTGCATATCCGAAGACGATTCACGAACCATCCCACACGGTACCGATAGCGTATTAGGTGTAGAGACCGAGGCATCCGAAGGCGTAACCATTCCGGGATAGGGTTTTCCAGTGAGGTTAAGTACGTGCCATCCGAGTATAGACCCATCCGAAGTATAAACATACATGATAGGATGAGCAGCCAGCTCAAGCGTTTCCCCCGATGCCGTCGAATGGCGATAAAATTCCGTGCTCGTCAGGTCTACATCCATTCCAAGTAGGATCGTATCATTTTGGTCCTTGTCTAGCGGCAAGCTAGGCGTGGAAGTCTCTTCCAAAGATAAGTTGTGCCAACTTTCCCCAGAATCGGTGGTTACACTGCCAATCAAACCGATGTCCGATGAGGTACTGTCACCGATGAAGAGTAGCACTTTCGATGGGTCCCAGCCTCGAAGACAAACTAGATGTTCACCAGGTGGGCGGAGTCCCGGGAACGGAAGATATGGGCTGTTAAATTTGACATCTTGCGCAGAATTGCTCTTGGAATCGAAAGAGGCATGAAAATGAATTTGTTCCACATCTGGCGTCAGTCTCCCTGGTGGGGCATATATCGTGTGGAACGATGAGGTAGAAAGCCAGTGCACGGATATAACACTCATGTTATCGGCTGAAGGAGGGTGAGGGATGCTGGACTTCGGAGTAGCTGTCGCAGTTGGACTGAAAGTAACAATATCACCACTCTGGAGGCCAAGCGCCAGTTGCTTTCCCTTCGGAGACCAAGAGACTACAGAAAATTTAGTGTGAATCAAGCCGAGGGACCATCGCACGCACTTGAAGTCGGCATTGTGCTGGGTGACTTGCCAGCCATCCAACCCCCAGAGGAAATGAGCTTCTGCACGTCGAGCAACTCCACTACAAGCGAGGCTGAGCTGCTCTCGCAATCCCTTAGAACAGCTATCAACTCAGGAATATCTCCCGGATTCGGTTGAATGGAGAGGATAGCTGCGTTGGATGACATTGCAAACACATGGACGGGTTGTACGAGGCCTTCACCGCCGGTGAACAATTGGTCGGAAGCATACACTTGGATGGAACCGTCCACCATTCCCAGTAAAAGTCTGGTGTCATTACATGCGAGGGTGAGGATATGGGGGATTGCACCGTTGATTGGAATGCGTCTCCGAGGCGTGAATGGCTGTTCATCCCCGGCCGAAGCTGCTGCAAGAGCGGACCGCAGATCCACGAGTGGTGAGAGAATCAAAGCTAACGCAAGGGATTTACGACTTGAGTGAAGAGTGGGTAGACTGCACATCCCTCGTACCTAACGTGCCACTGGCATCTCGAATGACTGCCGCGAACCACCCTTTTGAGTTAGCAATCACGAACAAGCTGGCCTTGCTTGGAAATGAGGTCAAATCGAGGAGTTCCGGTGATAATCTTAGACGAGCACGTTTGTTTAGAAGGCGCAATGCGAGAAACTGGAATGACCGAAATCAGAAAAGGAAACGAGCGCAACTCCAGAAAACATACATCCGCATCCTTGTCCTGAGCCTCACTGGAGCTCGTCTGGACTTGAGGATGAGTGAGAGCTGGCTGAAGCTGGCTGACGTTTTCCATACTCCCTTGTGAGAGATCGTTGCAAGTTAATGAAAGCAAGGAACGCAAACAAGGGAGACTCCTTGACGTCGTCGTAACTCCCAAGTTGGAGAGTCGGTGACAAGTCGCGTGCCACGTGCTCTCGTGGGTAAACACCATATTACATACTTGCTAAATGGTTAGCTACGGGAAAATAATCATTAAATTAGGGTTTTCGGAGTTCGATGCCCTGACAAAGGAGCACGACTTATTTCCGATGACTTTCATTCGTTGTGAGTTTTGTTGCCTTCCCGTTCGTCGTTTCCACTCTTCCCTCTTCCTTGCCACACACATTAAGACAAAGGATGAGCTCTATGTGAATTGTCCAACCGTTTCTTGGGCTAATTCTTAGCACACAATGAGTTTTGACAGCTCAGTTTCAGATGGATTGATGTTCAGTGCATCCCACTTTTGTGGTGCTGAAGGCGCGCGTTTCGCCATATGCGCACATTCCACGAGCACTTCACTTCACGATACCATGGAAACGTCGAGGATAGCAAGAGCTAAGACTGGGCGACTATTATTGATCATTCCTGCGAACACGAATTTGATTAACCGGTTCGATGATGACGAACTGAACTCTGCCTAGAAGTGGGTTTCCGGGCCTGAGGCCTGATCGAATCTCCCACACTGGCCGGACATATGTGATCCGTGTGATCCGTGGTGCAGAGCCCGCTGTCAAGTCCACCGCAATCGGGTATATTATACTACTCAGTCTGCTGTACATGTGCCCCTCCGCACGCGAAAATCCACCGAAATTGACAGTGATTATACTCACCTTCCTTTGTTAGTTATTATCGCGCCTCATATGTGACAGAATCTCCACCTTCCTGCCCTCATGCAGTCCGAGCTGATAATGCGGCGTCGCTTGCTGACAAACCGAAGGTACGTTTGCGGCGTTTTCTCAGATGGCCGGGTATGTGCGACTCAAGGGAACACTATGTGCCCATGGGATCGACCATCGTAGGTACGTACGTGACGGGAATGGTAAGGCCATACGGGAGTGTTCTCAGTGCGGGGCGGGACTACTCACTGCCTTGTGAACGGCCTTGTGAACGATTTTGACGGTTTCGATTGCTCTTACTCCTTCTGTTTCCGGTTTCGCCTCCGTCGGCGCCGCGCGTGAATCTAAGTTCGCACGGGGTGAGATTGATAAAGACGCCAGTGGAGGTGGGAGTTTGCAGAGACCACCGACTCACATCCTTCAACAATGGCCAGCTTCCCCATCGATCTCAAACAATACAAGAAGTAGCGCATATCTTCTTCTGTAAGAATTCGTAGTTGACCAAGACGAACTCTTAGATTGTCCCTCGACCCCTCAAAACCTCAGCTCACTGCCGAACAAAGAGCCACTCTCCAACACAACATCCAGCTTCTTCGCGATGTCATTGTCTTGTTTACTGCCACCGGTGCTGCGCGCGGGGTGAGCGGACACACAGGTTGACCATCTCTCGCTCAAGCATCTGTCTACTCAACCCATCCGCCTAGGTGGTGCCTACGACACCGTCCCGGAAGTGTGCATTGCGCTCGGCCTGATCCAGCACTCCGATAGATTCCTCCCGATACTCTTTGATGAGGCTGGTACGCGTGTCTCTGCCGTATCTATGTCCAGTCTGATCCCTCGACCAGGTCACCGTGTCGCTACCCAGTACCTCCTCGCCGCCCTCGACGGCCACATTCCTCCAGAACAACTTCTGCACTACCGTGAAGCCAACTCTAAGCTTCCCGGACATCCAGAGCTGGGTCTGACACCTGGTGTCAAGTTCTCTTCTGGCCGTCTCGGGCACATGTGGCCTCATGTCAACGGTGTCGCTCTCGCTAACCGGGACAAAGTCCTTTTCTGTCTTGGATCCGATGGTTCCCAGCAGGAGGGCAATGATGCTGAAGCTGCTCGTCTCGCTGTGGCTCAGGGTTTGAACATCAAGCTCTTGATTGATGACAATGATGTCACTATTGCTGGCCATCCTTCCCAATATCTCAAGGGATACGATTTATCAAAGACCCTCGAGGGACATGGCCTGAGGGTTTTCACTGCCCAGGGCGAGGACATCGATGCCCTCTGGAGCGCGATCGCATCCGCCGTTACCCACGATGGTCCCGTTGCCGGTATGCACAGATACCAGCCACCTACAGCTAGCATTCTCAAATCTTCCCAGTGATCTCCAAACGCCTCATGGCTCCCGGTGTCGCAGACATCGAAGGAAGCACTCATGGACACGATGTCATCCCCGTCAAAGCTGCCAGCAAATATCTCACATCACGTGGATACCCCGAGTCCGTCGTCACAAACATCTTGGGAAGCATCAAACCTGCTGCTTCCGCGTACTCTTACATTGGCTCCTCCAAGGAGACAGGTGCCAACCGTGCCATATTCGGTGAAGCAGTCAATTTGGTACTCGACAAGCTCTCGAAAGAGGAGGCCGCTAAAAAGGTTATGGTCATCGACAGTGAGTGCTAGTGAGATCGGCGATGTCAGCGAGGTACTAGGTTATACCTCAATTAGGTGATTTGGAGGGTTCGACTGGTCTGAAGGTTATCCATCAAAAACATCCCGAGGTGTTCGTTCCATCCGGTATCATGGAACGCGGTAACTTCGCTGCGGCCGCTGGATTTGGTTTCGACCATGACAAGTTCGGCGTTTTCTCCACATTCTCTGCCTTCCTCGAGATGGTCATTTCCGAGATCACGATGGCACGATTGAACCACTGCAATGTCCTTTGCCATTTCTCGCATTCAGGAGGTGAGTATATGCGGTCATCGAAGGAACGCCAGTCACAAACAGGTCTCCCTTTCTTATCCAGTCGATGAAATGGCGGACAACACTTGCCACTTCGGTGTTAACTCGTTCTTCGCTGACAACGGTCTCTCGGATGTCCAATCATGGTTATACTTCCCAGCCGACCCATTGCAAATGATTGCTGTCGTGCAGCGTGTATTCTTCGAACGAGGCATTCGGTTCATCTTCTCCACACGTTCAAAGGTCCCCCACATCCTCAAGGAGGATGGCTCCAAGTTCTTCGGTGGTGACTACGAGTTCGTTCCCGGCAAGGATGAGACGATCGTAGAAGGCACTGCGGGATATGTCGTGTCATTCGGAGAGATGTTGTACCGCTCCTGGGATGCTGTCCTGCGGTGCCGCCAGGCAGGCTTGAACGTCGGTTTGATCAACAAGCCCACTCTGAACATTGTCGATGAAGAGGTGAGCAACTTGGCTGATGGTCGAATCACAATGTTTTGATCAGATATGTAGACCATCCGCAAGATTGGGTCGACCGGCTTCGTCCTCGTCGTCGAGTCGCTGAACCAGAAGACCGGTGTACGCATCATCGTTTCAGTATAGTGGCCCATCCTGACCGCTTTGTCATAGCTCGGCTCCAAGTACGGCACATGGCTACTTGAGCGCGGACTCACTCCCCGTTATGGTTACATGGGTACCGTCAAGGAGGGCTGTGGTGGTCTAAGCGAACAGATTCCTTACCAAGGTCTCGATCCTCAGTGTAAGGCTCTTCGCTTCCACTGTTTCTCTTGTTCGTGGGGCTGAAGCATGTTTTCCGGTAGCCATCGTTGAGAAGATCAAGAAATTGTCACAGTGATCTGTCTACCTTGACAAGCGTTGCAAGAATAGAGGGGTGTCATAGATAGACGAACGCAACTAAAAAAAGGTACCAACAACTTGAAGCACTCATAAAAGCAATGTACGATTTTCGATTTGGCAGTGTACACTGGATTGCGAATAGAACATGCCTCGGATAGTCAGTATTGAATGTCCGATGATGGGGACGATTCAACTTGAAACAAAGATTATCATAGTGGGCCGAACCTGGTAAATGGCAGAAGCTGGCAGATTCAGCCCCGGAGTGTTTATATAGCTGTTAGAGGAAGTCATGTTGGAAGCTTGGCTTTGGAATGTATCGCTGCAGTCACAGTTACCATACCGCCTATCGCCGATATAATAAAAGACAATACAATTGAAATGTCTACACGGCCATGACGCTTCCTGCGATTGATCACAAGCTAAAATTGCATAACAGCGAGGACCTACAAGCTTTAGCAGTCCACTAGTACATAAACGTGATTCGAGAAGTTGGTGTTATGCGTAGTACATGCCCCGATGCCTTCCAACAAGCGGCATCTTGCAAAGATGTATGTGCAGAAAAAAGAACCACGCAATCGCACGAAATGACAGGCATGCCGTCCAAAAACAAGTTAGGGTTGGGGGCTTCGAAACCACCAAAAATTAACCCCGGGAACGGGGTGAAATAACCCGGGCTCAAGATTCGCTCCGAAGACCTTCGGTTGTACGTGTTCCGAACCTGCAACTGAGTTGGTCAACCGTAAGGCCTTACCCGGCAGTGAAGCAACGGGTCAGGGTCGGACTACGTCGTATCTATTGGAACTGGCGCATGAGTTCCATGGGATACGTATACATCACCGACTACAACCTTGCGCTTCGAGCACTTGGTGCAGTGATGAAAAGGGGGCTCCCGCCCTGATTCTGCGAAACAGAGCGCACGGAAATACGGAAGGGGAGGGGCCTGGTAGGTGAGGCCCTCTAAATGGGATAACCCACGGCGGAAGCTCAACCACCCGAGTGAAGCCAATGGTCAACTCTCGCTACCTCAATTTATGATACCGTGCGGTGAAAACGCGCTCAAGGAAGGAATGCTGAAGGACGCACACACCTTGGGTCGACATCGAATCCTACGGTACCCCATCCTGCATCACTAAAGATCTGAGACAGTACCCTGGGCAGCAGACGTGTTTGGCAATAGACGAGGACGGCGTGCACGGCGATCTGTCTCTGTCGTCTTAATTCCGAGTTATGCTTCTGGACTCGATTAGAAGCCATCATTCGAGGTTGACGGTTTCGTGAGGGCGGGATCTGATTCAGTATAAACACAACGGAGCTGAAATGCTACTTGAACCTGACGAACATACTTAGTAGGCTGTGCCTTGTTATGCCTCACGAGTGGCTTGAGGAGGGCAGAGTGGAGAGAGGTCATCATCAGCGAGTTGTCGCTGCAAGCCCCTCTGGATGTTCCGAATCGCGCGTTAAAAGCCTTCGCTTGCCGGATAATGTGCTGTGCATAGCAGAGCTCGTCTCCAGCGTCTTTCCAGCTTGGTGGTGATCCAAGCCCCGCGGGGCCGTGTCTTTCATTCTCGACGAATACGTGTGCTTGTTCGAATCATCTGTGAGGGAAAATAAGCGTACGACTACAGCAAGAACAGCAATGATACATTACCGTTCGTGATGCCAACTATTCAGCAGACCCCTTTTCTTTTCTCATGTTCCTTCTTGTTTCCGAAATTTATGGGGACGGTAAGTATAGTCGACGGCATCGTTAGTCGATCCTGTGTGCGATCCACCAATAAGATGTTGGTCCATTGGCGGAATAAATCCAACCCTCGATGTCCTCCAACCACGTTGAGGAAACAACTAGAATTCGTCACCCCAACGTCCAATTGAACTTGGCACCTATTCCACATGGACACAGAAGGTGGACTCTCCGTCACTGGCGCCTCCTCCCAGTCCCTGTCTGTGGCGCAACTGGCAGCCGTTTCGTCAACGTCGGCAGGATCTCGGCACGTTTCGCGGGCGTAGGAAGGTCGGTGTACAGAAACATGTCGAACACTGACCCAGATGAGCCATATCCAGTCAATTGACCGCGCCGATGATGTAAACCGATTTACATATGTCGAGGCCGTCAGCAGCGTGTTGGCGACGCGTGCGGACAAATCGGACTGTCATCCAGGTCAGATCTGTCGGTGGTGGTGGGTAAGGGGACAGAGTGGATGTGAACGATAGACAGATGAAGAAGGTGACGAGCGGCATGTACAAAACTATGGCCACGTCTTGGTGGGATAGTACCAATGCGTCGAATTCACAGTCGCAAGGGACGGCACAAGGCGACGGTGCGCGTGCGCGCGAGAACACCTGTCTTGCTGCACGCTCGCTCTCGTCCATACTACAATCACCCTCAGACGACAGCAGGCTGAGGCAATTATGAACCCACCTGTTCAAAAACTCGGAGTCCTTAATACTGATAAAGTTCGCCTCGACTCGTTGGCAACCGTCTCTGCAAGAAGGTCTTGTCGCATCCTGGACTCCATATGAGCACGCCACGGGGAACTGCGATCCCACAACGTTGAATAACCCGAGTAGTCAAATCAACTGGACGATCTCCTCCTGGAGTTCCCCCCGAATGCCGTGCAATGCACCGATATCCGTCTGGGAGTATGTTTTGAGGAGGGTCACGGCAGAGTGTGCAGTGCAAAAATTAGAGGACATTACACATAAGGGTGCAAGTCTCTCGGTGGGAGTGGATGGACATTCAGGAAGCGCATGATGCATAGCTGGCGAGCAATGACAGTGTAAGAGTCTCCTTGCGTAGCAAGGTTTTGTGGGAAAGCGTTGCCACAGTGGCGACTTGCCACTTTCCTACCGCTTTGGGAGTTATTCCGGTTGTCCGAAGACGTGCGAACATTTCATAAATCGGTGAACAGCTGTGTTGTGGTGCAATCTGCACGATACCCAAAGAGATTCCCAGTTACTTAATGCCGGCCATCGCAATTGATGCAATATCAACAAATGCGGACGTGATGATGCTACTATATCAGCGCCCGCTCCACAAAATGAATTCTCGACACGTTCTTTAAGTATGTATAAGTGGGTAGGTCTGGCGGTTCTTCTGTTTTCTTGCGTGCCTTCTACTTCTTCAAGTCGTTTATAGCGCCCAGGATGACATCTGGTACTCAGGATGATCTGAAGTCCGCTCTGACTGGCTTCCTGGAGGGCAACTACATGTCACGTATGTTAGCCCCAGCGTGCGAGAGATCACGATTGAAAAATTGCTGTCGCAGTTGGTGTCCTGATTGCCATCAGTTACGATTATGGTGAGCCATAGGATTCATGTCAAAATTTACATGCCAACTTGCACATTGACTTGCTAAATAGCCCTTACATTGCCACAAGAGGTATCTCGCTCATGTTTCTTCAACCATTCTTACTGATTTGCACACATAGATAGAATACATCTGGGTCAGTGGACAAACAGTCACTCCGATAACATTTCCTGATAAGACTGCAGAACAAACCCTGGACTTGGGTGTCAACGTTGTTCATTCTTGTGTGTACATATCTCCCTTATTACCGGGACAGTGACAACCAACCACTGTTATAGGTTCGATATATTGGCCTTCTCAGCCTCGTGTATGTATGGCTATTCTCAACTGTGCCGAATGTTAATTTGGAATTATTTGCCAGACCCTCCATGCTCCGTAAGTATGGTTTGAAAGTGCGAGTGATCCACTGGTGAGATTGACCTACGCTCCATCCAAGTGGAGACCAGCTTCCTACCTGGTCCTATACTGGTAATATCGCCGTGCCGATCACGATGATGCACTGATATCTGTACCCATAGATGTACGTTTTCATCGAGCCATTGTCCTTCAAGTTCTCAACACCACACATGCCTGTCGAGCAGTTGTACGTGCAATACCCAATTCCTCTACGTCTATTTTACGCGTGGCTGATTCTAAGGTGAAATAATGGCATATCTCAATATTTGGACGTCACCAATCTTCATTGGTGCAGCCGATGGTGGGTTACTACTTCCTAGCTAGTTTCCAAAGTAAGTAAATGCTAAAACCGTGGCCACAGCGGTGATGATCCTCCGTGTTTGGGCGATGTATAATCGTTCTACCATGATCCTGCGAACTCTTCTTGCACTATTGTCCCTCGAGATCGTGATCATGGCCCTCAGTTCTGCTGTCTACACGGCGAATTCGTCAGGTATGCGGACGCCGGTTTATTCCAAAGTAACTATGCCGACATAACCATTCGATTGACTGCCCATCGTGCAGCGATCATTGCCCACATAGTCGATATTCCATTTTGTGTGGCGACAACTCACACTTCGCCAGTTTGGCTGAATGGAGCTACGGCTATCCGAGTCATTCTCGCGGGAGTGACATGTGTGTTTGCAATTGTCCAATTCGTGAGGCAGTCAGTCGGAATGTATCGCACCACAAATCAGTGGCAACTGAATCAGTACATGAAGTTGCTCGTCAAACAGGGTATCATCTACTTCTTTGCGTACGTTCCGCGTCCCTTTTCTCTACCCTTGTTGGGAGTTTCAACTGAGACGACGGTACCCCTTCATCACAGCATCTTTCTGTACAACATCGTCAATGTACTGTATTTCGCGGGCAAGATTCCAAACGAAGGATGGCAACTAATACTGTTGTTTATCCTGGAGTTCGTACCTGTCTACGCTCTTACACCTCGACTTATCATCAGCATACGGGAGATGTACGCATGTCGCGTACAGGTGAGTCGTGGAGACGGGATTGACACAGGGTTCGGCTTTGGCCGATCACTATCCAACAGTGCCGGAGTGAGCACAATGACATTCAGGGATATCGAGCAGGACGTCGTCGAGGAAACGGCAATGGAAATTATGTTGATGGCAACTCGACCAGAGTAACCGAACGTACGAACGGTTCAGTGGCTAGCATGCAGCGCCTTCCGTTATGTCAGACATTATTGTAATTTCATTGTGTCCGTTGCCACGAAACTGTAGCTTAAAGGATCTACGCACGCATGAGTACACTACACACGACGAATAGTAAGCACAGAAAAATGAATGATACAAGGTGCGGACGCTACTACGTCAACAGCAATTCTGAGTGCAAGTCTTTGACAGCAGAGGAAACGATGCGGTGGAGGTTCAATATCGGACTCAGTTCTGAATTCTTATAGTTCATTGGGACAGACTCATCACACTCATATCGGTTCGATCTTTGCATTTGCATCAATTCCGTCAATGATCCCCGCCAGTACCGCTGGAGAGTGGATATCTCCGATGAATTGTCCTGCTTCCAGGCGTGTCTCTCCGGGAGCCTCTGCGTCAACTGCGTTACGGGGCTTTTGTCTAATGGAGGAACGGCCAGTGCCATGTCACGTATGGACTGTTCACGAATAGCTGCGATCACTGCGAGCTTACGGGATGCATGACCCAAACTCGGTCCAAGCCCAACCGCCCTTGCCAAACGCCGTTACTAGTCAGTAATACTCATCGCGCAACGCTCAGCTGTGGCAATGTGCCGGCTGTTCTTATCTCCTCGCTATTTACCGCCAAACACTGTTAAATTCAGTCAAGTTTTTACGATGAGTACATAATATTCTCTTCCAACTTAGGATGCGCTCATCTGATCCCCGAGACTCGGACACATAACTGGACCCTGGAGGCCAACCCCACTAAATAACACAGATGACGAATTTTCGCACTTTGTTCGCTTCCCAACCCTCATTGCGTCCTAGTTGCGGGCTTCGGGCAATTTTCGTTCGCTGGTGCGCTTGAAAGAGGAGTTTGATGGGCTTCTTCACTACCGTAACGCATATTTCCTTGCGTTCTCTGCGACGACCGGATACGTTTGCCTCGGATGGGATATCGGTCTCATCAATGGCGTTCTTACCTTGCCTTCATTTGAGCACTACTTCGGACTTGATACGAAGTTGACTGCTGCACGTGCCTCGTTGAGCGGGAATATCATATCGATTCAGTAGGCCAGTGCATTGTGGGTTTCTACTTCCTCTTCCCAAGCTACTGCTCACTCCCTCCGCTGCTGCAGTTTCGGGGCGTTAGTATCGACCTACTTTGCAAGCCGTTATGGAAGGAAATCATCAATGCTTGTTTCCGCCATTATCTATATCATAGGGAGTGTGGTACAGTCGATTGTTGGCCTCGGAAGCACGTCTGCTGTCGGGCTCAAGGTGTTCTACTTTGGTCGATTCTTTGGTGGTATTGGTGTCTGGCTCATATCTGCTCTCGTGCTGACCTATGTTTCTGAATGTGCACTGCAGGCCATTTGTGGACGTTGTACTGGCAGCATTGAGGTGTGTGTTGGATTGGGAAATATGTTGAGCTGCAAGTCATTTGATTATCTTTGTCTAATTATCTTACATGTCACTGGTCTAGTTTGGGTCAACTATGCTGTAGCTATCCAGATCCCATTTGGGCAGATACAATGGTGCCTGTTATGTGGGTGCAGAACAAAGACTTCACTCGAGATCCTTCGTACTCGTGGTGTTGTCGACGACCAGGAGCAGAGTATATGGCTATCACTCGTAAGAGAGAAGCCCCAAAGTAAGTGACAAGAGACAGAAGACTGGAAGGGCTTAGCGCAAGAGTTGAGTCAAGTGACCTTCTCTAGGAGCAAAGACTTTGCAGGCAGAAATGCATAGAATAAGCTGAAGAGCTATCTACTACAAGTTGACCCTTTATATACTAGGGGGGTTACCATAAAGGGACAACACGTAAAAGGAAATCAACGAGACGCGTTGCATTGCGTGTATCATAAAAGGAAATCAACAAACGATGCATAAAAGGAAACATATGTGTAAAAGGAAAGGTGGAGTTCCACATCCAAGAAAGGTATCGGAGTCCTGTGTCAAAAAGGGAGAAGCGGAGAGCTGCTAAGTAAAAGAGGAAAAGAGATAAATGGGACTTCCCGGTAGAAGCGAGTCAGAAGTCTGGGGGCATCCGTAAACATGGGAAACGGCGGTGTTCCCGTGAGAAGTCTGAAGATAATCCTAGAAGCCATGGAATAGAGGGTCGTATTGACCACTATCGATGATCTCCCAAGTAAGGTCTCTATACGCCGTGGAGGATAGGTCAAACCAGTAGTGATCATAAGAATGAGTAGGAAAGAAAAACGTATCCATGTCCGTATCTTCTTCACCAAAGAGCTGTCTCCAAATGGTTTCCATGTTGCGTTCCTAGGTATCTTCGAAATCCATAACAGTGCCTCCCTGTGATTGCAGTAAAGCAATTGAACCAGGTGATTGCTCTGATCTCTAATCATCTAAGTGACTAGGCTTTCATACAGCAAGGGTGAAAGGGCAGAGGTTATGGACACTAGGAGAGAGATAACTCACTAGCGTTGATTGAGGTAGATCAAAGAGGAGGAGTGGTCCTTTGTGAGGTGCAAAGTATGGAGGAAAGCGAATGTAGTTCATTGTCTGGTTGTCTTGTTAGAGAGCTCTGAGTGAGACTCTCTCTCTTATATACTGTACAGGGAGTACATATATAGTAAACAGTCTTATCTATCTAGAAAGGCTGTGAATGTCCTGATAGGACAATAAGTAAAGATAACAAGAATAGAGAGATAAGTTATCTCTATATGAAATACTGTTATCTGTCAATAGATAAGTTATCTGCTATCATATGAGATAAGAAGGCATGATAGTGGACAAGGGTGTTTATCAGAGGTGTTCTAGGGTTGCACCCTTCATATCATATTTGATATGAGTCTAGAACATTGGAATCAATCTAAAGATTGTTCCATCTGAGAAACAATAGATCAGATCAAAGATCAATCTAAGATCAGGGTATCTGGAGATGAAGATCTGAAGATGAAATACCACTGATCTCAACATCCAGATCATCCTGAGTGTTCTTTTCTTCTTCTTCATGTTTTTCTAACCAGAATCACCTTGTTGGCTAGTTGAGAAAGAGTGATATGAAGATACCATTAAATCATTTGCTTATGTTTTGTGTCTTGACCCTTCCTCCTCAGTGGTCCAATCTATCTTGTCAGAAATTTGTGCTGACTTTGCTGGTTGTCATAGACTCACTATGTTTCAGCAATTCTGGAAGATGGGAGAGAACAAGATGATTGCATTTTGTTGTATAATCCCTCCCATCCTCATCTTCCTCTAACAATGGTCTGAGATGAATGCCATCAATTCTTACTCCCTGAGATACTGTATTTATATGGTCATCCTAGAATTAAGATACAAAATGAAAATCTCAGAATGCTTAGCAAACTATACGTTTCTGGGATCATTTTGGCCCCCTAATCATTGAAATTGGCAGTCAGGTTGTGGAGAAATAAATCAAACAAGGTGGTCTGGGAAGTGGATGGAATATCAATATGAAGACAACTTTTCTGGGACTTGTGGACATCTCCAATGGATGCAGAGGGTTCTAAAACCCCCAGGAAAAATGGTGGTATGGTTCTGGGACACAGTTCTAACATGCTGTGACATGATTACTGATACTAGAAGGAGAGGAAAGTTGTGCCATTCGCTCAGCTGATTTTATTAGGCTCCAAAAATGTTACGATCGTGTTTGGAGGGTTCAATACGGCTAGGGACAGGTGGTTGCTTATTTTTAGCTAGCGTTCCTGAGGCTACAAAAATCGATCTTTGTTGAAGGGGTAGGAGGTGAGGTAAACTTAAAGTGTGAGATATGATCCCAGAGTTGTTCCACAGTGTTGTAGTATGATATGGGAGGTGATATAGAGTTGGGAATGATATGAAACAACTGTTAAGAGATGATATAAAAGTTTGAAAGTTGAAGAGGGGGAAGTTGTGCGATGTGCTCAGTTGATTTTATTGGACTTCCAAATTGTTATGATCATGTTCGAAGGGTTGAATATGGGCAGGGACAGGTGGATGGTTATTTTTAGCTAGCATTCCTGAGGCTACAAAATTTGATCTTTACTGAGGGGTAGGAGGCAAGGTAAACTCAAAGTGTGAAATATGGTGCCAAAGGTGTTCTACAGTGTTATAGCATTGTTTAGAAGGTGGCACATGGTTGGGAATGATGTGAAATATGTCATAAGAGACCATATAAGAGTTTGAAAGTTTGAGTAAAGAGAGTGTGTATGATTTACTCAGTTGATTTTATTGGACTCCTTCCCAAACTGTTACCATTGTGTTCAGAGTGTTCAATATGGATGGAGACAGGGGCATGGTTATTTTGAGCTAGTGTTCCTAAGGCTAGAATAATGAATCTCTGGTATCTACACTTTATTAATGAAAAGTGTACACTGTTGCTTACTACAATTTGTCTACAGTGCACTAATAGAAAATGTTACACTCTTGTTTGTCATGATTTATTTATACTTTGCTAATCAAAAATGGGCCACAAAATGTTACACTCTTGTTTACCATGGTTCACCTGCACCTAATCAAAAATGGGCCACAAAATGCTATACTCTTGTTTACCATGGTTTACCCACACCTTGGTAATCAAAAATGGGCTACAAAATGCTACACTCATGTTTATTACAATTTTGTCTACACAGTTTGGTAATCAAAATTGCTACACTCTTGTTTACAATGGTTTACCTACACTTTGCTAATCAAATGTGCCACAAAATAATAATAGACTCTTGTTTACTACATATTGTCTACACATGGCTAATTAGAAATGCACCACAAATAGTGACTCTTATATACCAAACTGTATGTTCAAGTTTGCAAACGATAAATTAATCATCACTATCATCACTTTCTTTCGCGTTGTGCTCCTCCTCCT
>JBBPMU010000390.1:1703-25463 GCA_038090475.1 Wakefieldia striispora | reverse complement strand
GAGAACCCAATGTACCAAATAGATAGATTTGATCCCCGTCTTGATACGTTCGCGCTAGCCAGCCATACGCATCCTTGACAATCTCCTCCATGTTCCTGTAACCGTATAACTCTCTCTCTCTCTCTCTTGTAGCGTTAGTGGTTATGACAAATACGAACCATGCAACCGCCATGTCAAACTTATCGGAGAATGCTCGCTCCATACGTTCGAGTATATGCATTGATTTTGGACGCGTGCCGATTCCACTGGAATAATATGCGAATTGCTCCGGTCCTCTCGTTTCCAGATCGATCTTGGCGAATAGTTTGACCACATTGGTATTCTGACCACAGAAGTGAGTCGAGACGTTGCGGAGTCGTGTAGACATTTACATTTTGGCCGAATTGGTTAGAAGTGCCGTCGATGCACACCACAAGATTCCTCGCGTTTTCCCTGTGTCGTACATTGCACTGAGTACACCTAGAAGGCGACGTTCGCAGAGACGACTGGACTGTCGGCCTAGACGCACGCTCGAGGTGAGGTGAGGTGCTAGTACTCTCTGTAGCCATGAGGAACGAGGACGTATGGAAGAGAAGGTAGTTAGATCGTTACGCCAGGTGCGCGAGGTGAAATAGTGCTGCAACACAAGGAATCGGGTCACACGGTCCCACAACGCGTTGTGACAGGGATCTACAAACTGAGATAGCGCACGTGCGGAGAAGAATGAATCGACAGACGGTGATGTGGGCCATGGTCAATGAAATTGACGACTTCGTTCCCTCATCGGTTTCACAATAGTCCTGTTGAGCGAAAGGCGCCGAGTAGTTGAGTATTCGACAGCTGCAACTCCACGATTATGTCTGGCGGTTGCCGACCTTCTGGGCGATTCAGGACAGGCGACAAGAAAAGGCAGGCAGCTGCCTGCCGACTTACGTTCATCACCGTGTTGAGTGGCGAATGGCCATGGAGCCGCATGTTCACCTTGCGGATTAAAGCGAAATGGTGTAACCGATATATCAATCAAACCGTCAGCCAATAGAAAGTGCAAAACAATAGGGAGCTACTTGGGTAGGACGCGACCTGTGTGGCCCGAGGAATAGGAGGAAACACGGAGGGCTCATGACGGTTACCAACCTTCGCCGAAGGGCTCACAAACTGAGGTTTCGCTTCCAAAAGGCCTAGAAATTGTAGACAGAGCGGGCCGACGCTTACTAAGCGTTCTATTTGATGATTAGCTAACCGAGCCGAACAGGAAAGTAACATGCTGCACCCGACGTCACTCGTCTGCGAGACAAGTATCGTGTACATGCGGCGAAAGTAATAAATCAACATGCGGAAGCACTACGACCGTGATGCGTGATAAGCCGCGTTGCTAAAAACCTTCACCCCCGACTCGTTGTAACAATTTCCTCACCGTAGCAGGCACTGTGGATAACCCCAGCCCCAACACCGTCATGTGCACTCATGGCTCCCACGTCAGCAACGGGGACCGGATCAGTCTCGCCTCCGACGTGCCCACCGGCCGCACCCTGCCCAGCAGCACCAGGCCCATCATGTCCACCACCCAACCCCAACAGAACAGCCCGAGCGCGTGCCAGCGCCCGCTTGGAGAACCTAGACATCCATCCGCATCAGTATCTCCACAGAAACGCGAGGCCCTGATGCACACCTGTACACTCGGGGAGGCACATAAACCGGCACCGCCACAAGCAAGGCTAGGACCCCAAAGGTTGACACACCGACGACAGCTGGGAGAACCGTTAGCGTCGCCATCGTCCTGTCGCCAAGCAGCGTGACGAGACGGTTCCAATGCCGAATGTGGGGAAGAACAGCGTCCTCGATCGACTTGAAACCTTCATCTTCTGGATCTTCGTCGACAATCTTGATCAACTTGTCGAGCATATATATGACGTCCGCTGAAGAGGGCCAAGGATTGAATGTCTTGTCCATAACTCCGAAAAAAAAAAAGAAATTAGGCTCACTTCGATTTGGAGTGTTGATGCGCAGTGATGACGTGTCTTTGCGGTAGACCAGTGCGCCAGTAACATGTAGATTCTTCAAACTACCGTATTGGGGGCTCTCGCGCAGTCTCCTCCGCAGGTCCACTAAAAAAAACACGGTGTTAAGTCAGTTCCAGCACCCCTAAAAGACATGGTAGCACTTACTATTCCGCGCCAAAACACGTAGTGCGCATGCGGGTCCCATCATCCATGGAAGTGACCTGGGCCACGGTTCTTTACCTTCATTAGGAGCCGCTCTGGGTTTCCGTAAGATCTTCTTCAGAACCGTGTGGACTTTGAGGGCCACATTCGGTGGAGTAGGTGACCGACTCGGAGGGTCTGCAGACTCTGCAATAGCCGCAACTGGGTGCGATTGGGGTTCGCTTGGGGATGCAGCAGCAGATGGCCCCGACAGACTCTCCTCAATCGGCAAATCACCCTTCGAGGGGAGAGTACTATCAACTTTCAGGGCTCCATCTGGCGAAGTAGGCGACCGAAGGTCCGTAGATTCCGTGTTAGCCTCGACTGGCTGCCTTTGCGCTTCGCTGGAGGCAGCACTTGCCGTAGATTCCCTTGAGGAACGCAACGGAATCAATCGGTAATCCGGTGGAAGTAGCATTTCGACGATCTCGATGATCTGAGGGCCGATAGCTGCTACGCCGTACTCTGAAACCACGAATCGTCAGTGGAAATGCTCGCCAAGACAACGGTACATACCCGTCTGAGCCAACGCAGAGAGGATCGTCACCCCTGCTTTCTGCTCTCCCCACGTCGATTTCCGTAAATGTTCCAGACTCTTTTCGACAAGCTTGTTACTCCAGTCTCCTTCGGCGTCTGGGGACATTTGAATTCCTCTCAAACCGAATCGTTAAGCCGAAACGTACTAAAGGACCGGAATATGTCCAGGCAGATAAGGCTCGTCCTAATCTTCTTTGGTTTTCCCTCTCCTAGCTTCTCGTCGAGCATATTCGTAATGGGGTACCCTTCAATTTTCTTCCGCAGCTCCTCTGAATCAGATGAATCAGTATGCGAGTTACATCACCAATAACGATGAAAAAACTGTTACCATGTTGCATAAAACTTTTGAAGATCTCAAACCCTTCGATTTGGCCGACGGCATCATCGAAATAATCTTCTTGTAGCATGCCAACGATGTTCTTCGGAAGAAGTTCGTCATCCTTGACGGAGCTCATCATATCGTCTCAGGTAATTCTCAGTTAAGCGACTCCTGCCCGTCCACGATCGTACTCACCATATGTCAAACAAATAGCCAACGCATATGCGGCAAGGAGCGCACTGTCCCTACGTTTCAACTGCTCGATGAATGTATCCAACAGCTTGATTTCGCGCAGGTAAGTACGGATGACCTTCGCTGGAGAACAATGAGCTCATGTCATCGCATCGCCGAAGTCAAACTTACATTCGAATAACTTTAAAACGGTCATCGTTGAAGCGATACGCTCCCGAGTTGTGCCATGCCGAATGGCCAACCTCAGTTCTTGAATAGACCTTTTTTGTCGGTCATTGAGGCTGGAGGCGTCTGGTGTAAAGGGCATCATGTCTCACTCGAGACGTCTGGATAGAATTCGCTCACCGAGACCAAAGAGCTGACACAAGGTTTTTTGTCCGGGATCTACACTCTGACCATTTCCATCACCTGAAACGTGTCTGCCATGCTTTAAGCGCAATAAGGGACTCGCAAGGTGAACTTGACCCTTTGCGCTGGGGTCGCCCGAATCTCGTATATCTGGGTTCAAGCGGACCAGGACACTTGCAAGATTGGCTCGAACGTTCGCGTTGCGAATGTCCAGTTGCCCGGCCCCTAAAACGGTAAGGTGTATTACGAACACAAGTCAAGGAGGGATGACTCACGTTGTTCATTCGGATCATATAAAACGAGTAATATCTCGACGGCTAAGGAGCCAACGGGCCCCACACCTTTCTTCGCTAATTCTCTGAGCCTATCCTTCACTCCAGTACACAAGGGATTCGCTGTAATCGCGTATTACTTTTGAATTACTACTGTTGGATAGCGAAGCGGAGGAAACGTACCCTCCGAGAAGTGTGCCAAGGTCAATACCATGCGCAGCACAGCAAGAGTTAAAAGATGCGAATCTGACAGAAATAATTTAGCATCACATTCCTGATTTCAAGTGACATCCTCACTATCGACACTCAGTATTCGCGAAAGTCTGGACACAGTGGAATTTGGATAACAGGCAGCCAGCTTGTTAATGAGAATTTTTCGCGTGTCCTCTAACGGAATATAAATGAGAGGGTAGATGCACGGCAACGAACAACATACCAGACTGCAACAGATAGGTCAAGCCGTTCATCGCCTGTCCGAAATTCCCGCCAAACCGCTTAACGTTCCTGACAGTCTTGTCCAGCAATCCCACCAGAATGTCCAAGACTTCATCGGTGAGAAGCTTCTGTCGCAAAATCTGGTGTCTCGTCAGGGGCGCCAAAAGAGCGACTACTCTAGGGCCATCCGGATGTTTCTCTGCAGCCAGAACGGTCTTCAGAGCTTTCATGGCATCTTTGAATATAACCTCAGAATGTCCACCGGGAAGCGGCACACACTCGGTATGTGCGTCAGAGTGGCAAGCTACCACAGAAAGCCGTTACACATTATACACGTCTGAAGAATCTTGAAGTGCTCACATGCTTCATAATATGCGACGATGGTGACGAGTTTGACAAGGGCCGGACAACCAGGCCTCTCCATGAGACCCATGAGTATGTCCCTCGATCCGTGCATACTTCCGATGCGTTCCTTTCCTTCCTCTGAAAGGGAGGTGATGTAATTATCCATGAACCTTAGAGGTAAAAGAAGCCTTACTGAATCTGAGCATAAACAACAACCTATCAAGAAATATTGGCGCAACCCCTTGCCCGCCCTCCAGGCGTTCCAGTAGCTTTTCTGCTGCCGTGTCATCAAACAGTCCCGTCTCCCAAATTGAGTCATCCAATTCCGTGTCCTCTAGTCCAGGGGGTATAATCGGTATGTCGAAGCCCTTTCCCAGAGTCGCCTGGGGCTTGTACGCATTTGAATACAAAATGGAAGCATGAATCTTTTGACCGGGTATGATACGACGTGGTTGTGCGCGATGCAGGCTACCGCGTGCGAGATCAGCGACCCAATTTAGAAAGATGCCACGAGCCTCACCGTCGCTCGTTTTTGCCAGCGCCGCTAAAAGACACCTGGTGCCTGATGGGCAAATACTCGATTGCCCGCCATCCACGGCTCATCGAATCGCTGATTCCAAAATCGAGGTCATCCGGTACCCACACCATATCTGTCGGCAGCAGTGCGAGGCCATGCTCTGCGGCTTCTTTCCGCATCCACAAAAGCGAGACATTTCCGGCCTGATGAGAATTCCCTGGTCTGTTCCTGCCTCCTCTGCATGGAGTACATCAGTATTGTGGAGGTACTGCAGGCATCGAATGCGTGCTCACACATCTGAATGACTACCAGCAAACCAGACTTCTTTAACATCAGAGGTCGTGTTACTCTGTTCTCCAGAGGGGGCAGTCACCGCGGTCCCACTGTCGCTCACGCCGGATTTGCGCCTCTCGCTAGCTGCATATTCAACATACCCAGACTTCCCACCATCCGAGAGAGAGTTCATCTCCTGGAAATATTCTGGCATGAACTTGACTCGACGTTCATCGAGAGCGAGTGCGTGCCGGAAATGGCAAGCATGTGCGGCAGACGAAGAAGTCGAAAGGAAGACATCTTCCTTCACAATCCCCACGGAGGAGACAGTATCCCTGGCACATGTCAGTTACGGACACCGACTCAGTGATATATGACGTGAAACTTACCATACACCGACAAAATGCACCCTGAGATTTTTCCAGGAAAACGTCTTTTTGAATTCCCTTGTGATCTGCCTCGCCTTCGCCCTTCCTGACTGCATGTCCTTGTAGTAATCATAGGCCCTACGCAGCATCTGGCCGTCAGGCTCAGGAATGGTAAATAACCGTCACTCACGTCACAATTTGCTTCTCCGTTGCCGTCTTTATCAAGCCAACCTAATGGATTTGCTCAGCTCAACAATCGAAAGAGCAATCCAACCGTCCCATACCTCGTGTATCATCGCAGCGAGAACGCGCACTTGATATGCACCCCGAGAGAAGCCTACAACATAATCTCTAGCTGCAGACATTGCGACAAGAATCCCAACTTACCAAAAAGGAATATCCGATCCCCTTCCTCGTACCTCTGCGCTAGCCACCCATACGCATCTTTGACGATTTCTTCCATATTCCTATGAGCAAGTATTTCATAATGTGAACAAACGGATAAGTGCAAGAGGTACACACCACGCGATCGCCATGCCGAATTTATCGGTGACCGCCTTCTCTATACGACTGAACATGGGTAACGATTTGGGACTCGTGCCAATTCCACTCGAATAATAGGCATATTGCTTTGGGTGGAGCGTTTCGGAGTCCTCGTTGAGATCGGCGAACAGCTTCACTACATTGGTGTTCTGCGGTGTTGGTGACTGAGAAAGAAAGGGGCAGGAGAGAAAACGAAACAATACATTCTGGCCAAACTGGTTGGAAGTACCGTCGATGCATACGACAAGGTTCCTCGCATCCTCCTTATGTTGACAACTGGATCGAGAAGACGAAGTCTGGAAAGATGCATAGGTTGGAATCCGTGAGTGGGCGGATGAAGGGCTGAGACTCTCCATGAGCGATGAGAGGAAGCTTGAGACGTAAGGAGGAGGGCTGGATGATGAAAGTATGCGCCTTCAAATACTTCCAATACTGGACAAATCGGGTTTGGACAGTAAGATGGATCCATAAAAAGACACAACCTGCCAGTTTGTGGGCAGAATCATACCGGAAGGCGGCACATCGGTTGGATGATGAGGGTGTACCACATGTAATTCATAGTTTCATTACCCCCGAGCACTACAACCTTCTCGCATGGCCCACTTGCGGGATAAGCTGAACCGAGTAAATTCGATGGACAACTACCGGTCAACGAGGGAAGCGCTAAATGACGGACCTGTGTGCACATACCTCGCCGGTTGAAGCATTAATCCTACGTCCGACTCCATTCCCGAGATATCCTTCACATTGACGGTTTTTTGGGGGCTGAGGCTCCACTCGAAAGAGGCCGAGGGAACACTGAAACGTGTGATACTTTCGAGCAGCCGGTTTGAACATGTTGCAGGGGTCATGGCAAACAAGTTGCAACCAACACATCTCTCGATGTAATGCACATGAGTCGGAACCGAATTGGATTCTGCGGCATAACCCGGACCATGTGGTAACTGACACACGAACCCCGGGACGCTGGTCCCAAATGTCTCCCCGCTGAACCGGCGAGGCTGGGCGTCGCTAATCATTCCGAATAGCTCTGTGAGTGTCGTACAAGTTGTAAATAACCTTGACTTTTCCGGGCAAATACCATAGAGAATGAAATCGCAGCGTTCGTCAAGTTCTAGTTCTCAGACTCGCCTTTACCACAGTGAGGCACGCCCTGGTTCTCCTCTACATTCCGTATCTACAGCGTGGCGTAGGACCCCACCCGATCATCAAGTGAGTTCTCAAATACATTATCATACTACTCCCGACTCACGGTCGGAGCCGTCACCACTTCACCGATTGGCACTAACCTCTGGTCATCATGAACGGCAACTACCCGGAGCCATTCGAGTCGGCGAAATGTCCTACCCGAGGTACCAGCTCCAGGAGTAATAGAGTAACACTGGACACGCCAAGCGACCAAGGGTCCCAAAATGTACGCTTCGTTTCTCATGTCGACTGATCCTTGGAGTTTGCAGGATGTAGCCGGGACTCGGTAGAGCAGTTACAACTGACACTCAAGGGCGCCGTCGGAGTTTTGGGAACATCGTTACTCAAGACAATATGGAGTGGTGCTTCTAACAACCGTGGTTGTCTGGCTTGTACCACTTTACTGCTAAGTTGTCACATTAAACACAACATGAGTCACAAGTCGACTGGGTGTTCATAAATGAACACATTGCGTTCCTTGGACCTTGGTCGGCTCCTGCCGGGATGTGCGCTCGATCATAACCCGTAAATTATTGGGAGATGGAACAGATAACCCACCATTTAGTCCTCGATGTGGCAAAACTGCTGGAGCAAAGCAGGCGATCGTCACAGGAGCGCGGCGCAAAAGGTAATGGAAATTGAAGCTGAACCGTTGTCGGTTTACCCATCAGTCTTCTAAATTATGATCCGGCACTTGCAGCAGGGTTATGAAAGACATTTCCGCTGCTGATTCCTCAGGAATGCATTCCAGTTGGTGACATGCCCCACTTTCCCGAAGCAATTTCCCATCTTCATACATGAAAGACATTCTGTGAAACTGATATTGGGAATACTCCAGTCCCCAATCTGGTTCTGCTTTGGTCCGGCGGATCCGGTATATCCTACTACTTGTAGGCTGGGTCCACTGCACGGAATTGTTGTGAGATATCTCGAGCCTGGCGTATCCTGTGTATTGAGTTATATTGTTCAAGTGAAGTTCGCAAGCTTCAAGTCGCAACCGCAGCTGCCAGTGAATATCGGACGACTACACGACAACAAAAATGGATGTCACCGTAAGCCAAGTTCGTGCGTCGAGTAACCAGCTTGATCAGAGCAACCAAAGACCTTCAACCGCGCGCTCAGGAGAAATGGGTTCGGGAAAGCCATATCTCAAAGTCGGGTGGTCAAGTGAAGATCAAAAGGCGTAGCAGGTCGACAGTAAGCTTGGTGTATGAACGCGATACATAGCATATTATTGACCTCCAACGTTCGCGCAACTCGAAGCCTAGTCGAGGGGGTCCGATCACCGTGGCGCTGAACATGCGTACACAGTGAGTTGGGAATAAACACGAACACGCTCAGGCAGCACCTCACACAGCCATCTATCGATTGCACGAAATCATGCCCTGCTTTTGCCAGTGGCTAATGATCTGGTGCGGGAGCTCCACAAAGATCGAAAATCACCCAACACCCGAGTCAAAATCAACCGGCGCAAGACTTCGTGCCTTGTCATGGATCGCAACAGAGTGACAGCGACTCTTGAATAGTCTTGAAACTGGTGTGCTGCGAGAACGTCCGTAGAACATCCTTTGGCTTCGCATGCATCGGACGTCTGATCTGTGCAAGAAATATGGCTAGCCCTGCCCAATGGCTTGGATTTCGTTGTCTGGAATTGAAACTCACTGGCACTATAGGCAGAAATAAATGCTTACGAACGTCGTGATAGTGAGGAGCGCTCTCAGGCACTATTTCTTCCGCCTTGGGGCCGAAATGTGTTGACGCGATTGGAAATAGACAGGGAGGGGAACTCACCAGGGACCGCAAAGGAGAATGCACACAAAACTGAAACAGGAGCGACGCGAGTGTCATAATGCCATGCCCAACCTAAGTCCGCCGCATCAACTCGGACGGCCTGTTGGACTGCGTTCGCGCGTAGATTATGTGTTTACTACCCATCATACATTGATTTTATCACTTACTCCTACTATCCAATTCGGTTGTGGCCCATTCCGAAGACAATAACAAGACAAAGATTCATCGAAGAAGACGTAGCTCTCATATCGAAATCATATTTGCCTCCACATCGCACAGATGAGACTCGATTGGAAACGCGACAACAGTTCCAAGACCTCTAGATCACCACCTCATTGATCTTCTTGAATGAGAGGGGATCTGCATCGTCTGCGACCGTAGACAACGTTAGCGCATCCCAGTCATCTACCTCCTTCTTGACCTCTTTGAGTTTGGCGAGGATGATGTACTGCGAATCGGAGCCCAGAGGCAATCTGAGAGGAGGGTTGGCTTCCCGTGAGACGGTAACGAGGGCACGGCTAACTGTAAACCACAGGCTTATTAATGGACGGATCTAGGTTTTCAAGTTAAGGGGACCCACGCTTGACGGCATCGCTCGTCAGGGTGGTGGACTTATAGAGGCCTCGCATTTTATGGGCAGGGCTGTCGGGAGAGTCGTAGGCAGGGGGGAAAGGAACATCGACCATGTTACCCTTTGACCACTCCGTCCTCGTGCCTCCAGGTTGGACGATGATCACCTTAATGTTCCATTCAGGGAGAAGTTCCTTCTGGAGACCCTCACTGAATCCCTCGAGCGCTATCGAAGGACATTCAGGACGAACAGACAATGGGACAAACAATACACACCAAACTTGCTTGCAGAATAGAAAGCGAGTGTGGGGTTCGCGCAGAAACCACCGGCGGAGGAAATGTTGAGGATACGACCGGCCGGTGTTTTGTTTTCGCGGAAGTATTTTACAGCCTAGAAACAATATGAGCAAGAGTTCTCCGATTCGTCGTAGGCACTCACCTCGCGACTGATGCGAACGGCACCCCAGAAATTAACCTCAAACTGATTCCGCGCGTCTTCGTCGCTGGTACTCTCGACAATACCGCTCAACCCATACCCAGCATTGTTGACGACGACGTCGATGCGACCAAAGTGGTTAAGGACCCTTTCGAAGAGGTCCGCAGCACTGTGAGCGGGGTTTCCGACGTCATATTCGACAACAAGGAGTTTGTCTGAGGGATATGCTGAACTGAGGCTAGAAACACTGGATGCTTTGCGTGTGATAGCTGCGACACGTTCGCCAGCGGTGATGACCTCGTTGACTAAGGCTTGACCAATACCGGCGGAGGTACCGGTAACTATCGGGCGCATGGATTAGGACTGGAGTTGTCAGGTAAAGGTCCAGTTAGTACTCACCGAGCCAAACACGAGAACTTGACATTTCAGTGGGTGAAGCTTGTGAGGGAAGATATGTGATCCCGTTTACTCTCGAGGTACTGCAATGGGCATTTTATCTGCGCTGGTCGGTGTCTAGTAGTCAGCGCAAAACACCAAATCAACACCGATTGATAAATGGTTCTTACGCCCGTGTGTGCCAGATTGAGTATATCCATTCGACGGTGTGACGCGTGACGCGTGGGCTCACGAGAAATCTATTGCTAAGCACGAACCGATCGGCTCCTCTCGAAGCAGCCCCAGAAGTTTCGGTCAACGTTTCAAACTCATACGAGATGACTTGGATACGGAACTTTGAAATGAGTCGCTCAAAACATCACGTACCTCTTCCAACCTCGTAATTGCATCTTATAACTTGAACTTGGATGCTTCCGTTGCCGTCGGACGGCCGGTTTATTGGATGAAATTGAAGATCGATCGCCCACGACCGCAGGAACAGCTCAGTGACGACTGGTCAGTCGGCCTATGTACCGACCAACCCTTCCAGAGAGGTAGGCTTAGTTTTTCGTTACGGAGACCTTGGGATTAGCATTATCGAGATAACCAATGTCTCAGTACGAAATCTCCCCCATCGGATCATACTTACGTTGTCGCTCAGACCGTTGTGAATGTCTTACGACAGCCCGTGGGACAACCACCCTACTAGTATGTGGTTCAAGTTCCAGTGCGAGCGCCGTGACCAACCGGGCCAGTCCACAGAAGCACCTGCACATATGGCGGCTCGCGTCGTGCGTTACCATGGCGGTATGTTCTGAAGGCAGTCCTTCTGCTTGCCAGTACTTGATACCGATCTTCCCCTAGTTGCTTCACTCACTTTCCTAATCTGGCATTCCCACTTGACATAAGATCAGGATGTTCAGTATATCTGGACGTACGTACTAATTCTGCTCGTTACCCTGGCCAGTCTCAGCGAACCCACAGCATGCGCAATACGAACCCCTTTATGTGGGTGTACTTCTTTCTTCGCTATGCTGTGGCAGTTGCACACGCGTGAGTGTATTTCAGTGCGTCTCAACCATTTTGGCGAGAATCGCTGATTCAACCAGTGTGCATAACATCTTGATTAAGCAATTAGGCAAGTATAATATGGATCCGACGAGCATCGAACGGAAGCAACTCCTCTATGCTCTGCGACATGTGGATCGCCTATGTCATAGCTTTCACGCAGACTCTGTTGACCTTATTCGAGTTTATTCTGGCCACTCGACGTAAGTCCAGCATGATTTCTGTACCGTGTTGCAGCTTGGCTGGAAATCGCTTACAGTCCTTGCCTTATATAACCGATCCAGAGCCGTAGCTCTCTTGTTACTGAGTTTAGGCCTGATGGAGATTGACTGGGAACAATGAGGATGCTATGGTTCTGGCGCCGCATAGAATTTCGTGGGTCATGCCTTCTAATACAACTCTCCAAGGTCGACCACGTTCGGATGTGAGTCCATAGTACCACCACCGTTTCGTCACAGGTGCTTGACAATCTATGGACTTGCTCTAGCACGTTGGGGTTTATTGCCCACGGAGTGCTCATCGGGTTGACACTATTCAAGTACCGTGTCTTCTTTAAGGCAGGCTACGCCAGAACCCCGCTCGTAGCACTGGTGGTTAGTCATGCAGGGACAGCCTATGCCTCGACCTTTTGTGAGTATATGGCATCAACAAAATCGGAACTGTCGGCCCGACACTGATGCGGTGATCGGATCCAGTCGTGCTCGTCCTAACATTGATCGTGCGTAGTTTGGAGCTCGATGCAGAAGTTGTCGTCTTTTTGTCTGAGTTCTCGTTCCATTGGTTATCATCGCGTATCACTGATGAAATCTGCTTTTTTACCTTTCTACAACGCAGTTGGGTGGCATCTTGGATCAGTTTTCTAGTACACTTAGATTTGGTTTTGGGAGTGAAGTTCACTCACATCTCCCTATCTAGGGATGTCGATCGATAGTGAGCATGGAGCGTTTCGCAAGAAGGGAGGTGCCAACGGAACCCCTTGGGCTAGTCTTCACCAGTGGATTCAGCTTGAGAACATACGGAACTCGTGGTATGTTGGAATTAGTTCGCCCTCCAGCGTTGCCTCTCCATTGACTGGCCATAAGAATAACCTGCATTATATACATCCCAATGCTAGCTGTGACACCGCGGCATGATCTGAGTCGCAGAGAGGGCATACAAACTTGAACGCCAAGACATGATGGTCGACAAACATTTTGAACTGAACCGACCCGTGACAATGTTCGAGCTGTTGGAGATCACTCTCGACGTAGTTAGTACCTGGATTACATATTGTACCGACGTAGTACACGCATGTCTCCGCGCTTTTCGCTACCATCTCCCGTACGCTCGACCCCCTGCGTCCGAAAACGAGCCACCCCTGGTCAGTTATACTTGGTCGTCGAATGAGCTAAATGGGGATTGGACAGATGTCATTGCAGTACTACTAGACAACGATCCAGCGTTCAGAAAGAAACTGTACCATATCGCGGCCTGGGGAATACTTCGACGGTGAATCGTCTGGTGCACATTGACAATCCCTAGGTTGACCAAGCCGGTATGCGGTGTGAACTTACTAGATGGTTCCGCCCTCTCCAATACTATATGCTTCCTTTCTCCCGTATCATAAGCAGTACTTACGCCCTTACATGCGAAGTAGTACATCCGTGCGTCGTTGCTTCACTGTCATTCCAACTCCAAAGTGTAAATGGCGGAAATGATGGATAGCAAAAAAGTCTACACGCGAGGGACTCTGAGTACCGAATGCATACTTGTATAGAAGGCTTCGCCAAATCTCAATAACATCCGAAGTCCGTAAAATTGCATATTGTGGTCAAATTGTGGTCTCTTTGAATTTCGTCACGGAATCAACCATTCCTTCAACGATTTCATAAACGGCGACCGTGACCATCGGGGCTCACGATCGTAAACTGCGGGCTCCAATTGCAAGAGTCACCCATGACTGCTTAGCGGTGTAATCACTCGGGCTGTCAATCAGTCCAGTATGCACCAAACCAACCTCTCAAGAGAAATAGGCTTAAGGTGAGGGATCTCATTTTGTCTTTATTGGCTTCGGGGTTATAGCTTATCGTCACAGAGACCTCGGGATTAGCATTACCGAGATGAGCAATGTCTCAGTGAGAAATCTCCCCCATCGGATCACACTTATTGATACGAGAAGCCTGACTAAATACTTACGTTGTCGCTCAGTACGTGATACTATGACGGGTCTACCGGTCATCCGGGAGTCCAGGAACCCAAGCAGACCGTTGGGGAGATTTTACGACAGTCCGTGGGACGACCCCTACCAGCACCAGTGCGAGCGGTTTCGGTGCGAGCGTGACCAGCCGGCCCAGCCCATACACCCACGACTGACTTGGACCGTTACCTTTGTTAGATGTTTTCGAGCGACATTGACCATGCAGAATCACCTGCGCAAACGGCAGCTAGTATTCGCGTCGTGCGCTACCACAGCGGTACGTTCTGAAGGTAGTCCTGCTTGCCGGTGATGCTGATCTTCCCCTAGTTGCTTCACTCACTTTCCTAGTCTGGCATTCCCTCTTGACATTAGATCAGGATGTTCAGTATATCTGGACGTGCGTATTAATTCTGCTCATTATCCTGGCCAGTCTCAGCGAACCCACAGCATGCGCAACACGAACCCCTTTAAGTGGGTGTACTTCTTTCTTCGCTATGCCGTAGCAGTTGCACACATGTGAGTGTATTTCAGTGTGTCTCAACCACTTTGTCGAGAATCGCTGATTCAACCAGAGTGCACAACATCTTGATTAAGCAATTATCAAACGGAAGTAATTCCCCTATGCTCTGTGACATGTGGATCGCCTATGTCATAACTTTCGCACAGGCTCTGTTGACTATATTCGAGCTTATTTTGGCCACTCGGCGTAAGTCCACAATTTCTGTGCCATATTGCAGCTTGGCTGGAAATAGTTTATAGTCCTTGCCTTATATAACCGATCTAGAGCCGTAGCTCTCCTGTTACTGAGTTTGAGCTTGATGGAGATTGTGGGGACAGTGAGAACGCTATGGTTCCGGCACGGCATGGAATTTCGTGGATCATGCCTTCTAATACAATTCTCCAAGGTCGACCGCGTCCAAATGTGAGTCCTTAGTACCACCACTATTCCATTGCGGGTATTTCAGTTGGTGACCTATGAACCTGCTTTAGCACGTTGGGGTTTATTTCCCATGGTGTGCTTATCGGGTTGACGCTATTCAAGTACTGTGTCTTCTTTAAGGCAGGCTACGCCAGAACCCCCCTCATAGCACTGGTGGTTAGCCATGCAGGGACAGCCTATGCCTCGACCTTTTGTGAGTACATGACGTCGGCAGAGATTGGAACATTCAACCTGATACCAGTACTGATGTGGTGATCCGGATCCAGCCGTGCTCATCTTAGCATTGATCATGCGTAACTTGGAGCTCGATGCAGATGTTGTTATCTTCTTGTCTGAGTTCTTGTCTCGTTTGTTACCATCGTGCATCACTGATGAAATTTACCTTTTTTGTCTTCCTATAATGCAGTTGGGCGTCGTCTTTGATCAGTTTTCTAGTATGTCCGGATCTGGTTTCGGGAGTGAAGTTCACTCACATCTCCCTATCTAGGGATGTCAGTCGATAGTGAGCATGGAGCGTTTCGCAAGAAGGGAGGTGCCAACGGAACCACTTGGATTAATCCTGACCAGTGGATTCAGCTTGCGAACATACGGCAGTCGTCGTACGTTGGAACTGGTTCACCTCCCACCGTCGCCTCTCCGTTGACTGGCCGTAAGATTAATTAGGCGACAATGCAAGGCTTCCTGTCCTTGCATAGCATTAAACCTCACGTCTCGTTATGTGGACAACCTGTATTATTTTGACACCCTGATGTTATCTGTGACACCGCGACGTGGCTAAGAAGATGCGCAAAGTTGAGTGCCAAGAGAGTCATGACGGTTGACAATTTTTGAACCGATTGGGGCCGCCCAACCGACACACCGCAGCAAGTCTACGATCCAAAGGTTGATGACCGCGCGCGAACTTATTAGATGATTCCGCCCGCCTCCAATACTATATGGTTCCTTCCTCGATAACATTGTAGGACTTACGTCCTTACATGCAAAGCAGTAAACGGCGGAAATGATGTAAAAAAGTCTATATGTAAGGGGAAAACTCCAAGTACCAACGCATACCAAGTTGTATAGAAGAGTTCGCCGAATCTCAATAACATCCGAAGTCCGTAAAATGGCATATTACAATCTCTAGCTTCGTCAGGGGGTCAACTACTCTTTCAACGATTTCATAAACAGCGATCATGACAGTCAGGGTGCAACGATCGTGAACTGCGGGCTCCAATTGCCAGAGTCACCCATAACTGAAAACAAAACGCGCAAGCTCGTTGCTTCGGATTGCATTCGTCAGGGAACGAACTCACGCATGATGATCCAGTCCGTGTCAGGCTGGACGTCGGCGGGAACGGTCACGTTGACCACGGTCGCATTCAAGGGAAAACCTTGTGCAAGTGTATACACTTCGTTCGTGTTAACGCCGTGGCGGAGCAGGACCATGCCCACGGGATTCGTGACATTCACGGGCTCGTTGGAAATGCTCCAGGTGACATTGTAAGTGTCCCCGGCGATCCATACTGCGTTGGCATCCGGATAGGTGACTGGAGGGTCCCAGACGTCACGTCTGATTGGGGATGTAACAGGGAGCGCAAGGACCAGAGAAAATAGAGAACAGGTGAAGCCGAGGGATAAAAGCATCATGGTCGTCTATCTTGATGAAGGGGGCCGGGATGGCGATTAGAAGAGACGAAGAGCGAGTTTTATAGAGGGGCGACACTGTAAAGTGACATTGGTGCGGGCTCGGTCAACCGTACCCGTAGGACCACACTACGTCTGCAAGTCATGTTTGCAGTTTGTGGCTTGATCTCTGGAGATGATGCCCAGTCATCCGAGACCCTAATTGAAGCACAGATAACCAATGTGAGGATTGATCCGCACGGTTCCTGAGCGCGTGAGTCCGTTTTCTTGATTCTGTGACTTCCCAGATTCCCAGAGCATCGCCAATAGCTCCCGGCTTTCAAACTAATCCCTTCAATAATGGGAAGGCGATCTGCCTCCGGGGGACACCGGACATCCTTGGATGAGGCGCACGGTGGAGCAAGGCCGTCAAAAGACTTATGGCTCAAGTGGAACAAATCGCTGAAGAACATGGGAACTTGAAAGGAGATTCTAACTCAGCTTTCGACTAATGCGTCGCTTTATTCTCTTCAGTAGCTCAAAAAATGCCTTATGCAGTCTAATGCCTATGGGCGAGCCACCACGCCCATGGCTTCTGGCTGCAGAATAGCATTGACAAGAAGACAACAATGTCATCTATATGTCATCTGCGAGTATCTTCCGGGATGTAATTTGATGGTCCGACGAATAACGTGTAAATCTAGCCGCCCTACCCACCCATTAGATCCGGCGCAGTGACACCGCCCTCGAGCCTCGGGTTTCTGCGTAGCCTATGGGCTATGGTTATCCGTGTGTGAACCGTTACGGGTTGGTGGTGAGAGGTACAAATCAGGTGACGATGGGGAAGCAGAAGCAGAAGTTTGGATCGAGTTGGGCGCATTTTGTCAACACATGAAGTCCGCTAGACCAAAGTATGGAGTAGCCGCCGAAACGGAGACTAAGTGCAACCTTGACGGCAATACCATTGAGGAAGTTTACACCCATTAAAGTTAAAGTGAGGTAGATTAAGGACGAGAGTGCTTGGAAGGAAAAACACGGCGATTTGTCCGAATGATCGAATAACTCGACAGCGACCCCGAGCGCCTAGCTGTCCCGCTTGGGCATGTGTACTTGGCAAGCTCATCTCAACAAGGATGAAAGCCACAGCGTGCATGATATTTTTTCGATGGCGGGTTGCACGTAAGGACCCAACGAAGAGTCTTGCTTGCTTGGGTTTGCTTCAGGTTGAACGTTTGCTTCAGCAGTTGGCACCAAGTGGTCCGTCCGTTTATTTGCCAGGGATGTGAGCAGTTAGGCGTACCAGTAACCACTAGTAGGGTCAACCTTCGGCTTTGTGTAATGCGGGAATATATTGGCGTTCCACACGTGACAGCAGTTGGTATACCGATAAGCTACAATAACACGGTAAACCTGCGTACACGTTGAGTACTCTTCCGGAGACTCCTAGTTTGTATTAGAATTCGTGTAGAATGTCTTTGCGATCCCAAAGCGATGATTAGTGGTGTCAAAGATGCTGTAGAAGCGCTCGCTGTGCATGAATGGCGTGAGTTAAGTCCACGCACGGAAATCTTGAAAACCATACAGGAATGTATAACCATTGATGAAGTCGAAAGCAACACCGTCTGGCACACCAATGTCAGTAACGATGAGGTATATGGAACCCGAATTTCCGCCCATGACATGATTCATGGAGCGGGGCCAAATCTGTGCATTCGGAATCAGGTCGTAAGTAGTGCCGCCTATGTTGAACGACAGTGTCTGCAGGTTCGCATACTGGGAGGGGGAAATAGTCAGGAGGCCTGTCGAAGAGTCGAGGGTTGCGCCCGTTAGGGATTTATATTGTTCGAATGCGTCTGCAAGTTTGAGATTAGCGAGTGGCATCTACGTGCTCACTGGTTTACCCACGCGTAGCAATAAGAATGAGGGTGGTGCCGGTATCGACAATGCCGGACGTTGAAGATAGGATCGTGGTGCCCCCATAAACGATCGATTGGTCGATACCCCAATAACTTGATGCAGGGAAGGTCGCTGTGAGCGGAACATAGTTCACGGGGCCTGTTATTACCGATTTGTCGTAGCCACCGAACATGAGCTCCCCGTTATCGCTTGACTCCGAAACCGGCTTAAACAAGATGCCTAGGACTTCTTCTGGGATCGCCTTTTGACTGCATAGATTGTTTGTGACGGTTGGAACTTCCAAAGCGTTGCTAACGGTCCCCAAGGTCAAGTCGACAGGACCCAGACCAAGAATTCCGTCGAAGCCGGTAATGTCGGCCGTCCAGTTAGCGACACCAATGGACTGTTGGTGAATCACCAAGTCGGACGCCAGTACGACGGTGTCAATCCACTCCTCTCCAGAGAAAGCCCCGGAACCATAGACTACGCACTATGGCGTCATAAGGACTAAGAATCGGGACACAAGACAACGACATACAACGATGCCGTCACTGTTTACGCTAGAGCTAGTGCGGACGTATTGTTTGCTTGCTCCGACCCAGGTGTTAGCACTTCCGGTATCGACAAGAAGCGTGTCTGCAAACCGTTAGCCTTGGAAGAAGGAATGAAGACCAACGTACAAAATGTCGGAGGGGTACCAATACCAACCTCGGCCGTGTAATACATAGCAGCATTCGTGGCAGTGACCGACCCGCGCTTCGCACTATGTTCGTCGCCGGGGAGTTGTATCAAAGCATGTGCGCGAGCTCGATCCTTCTCCGCAAGGTTGTGGAAGCCAGCAGTGTCGATGCGCGTGGAAAATTTGAGGATAGCCTTGCCAGTGTCACGGTGCGCGGTATCCGTACATACGGTGCCGAAGGGTAACAGCAAGAGCAATGAGACCTTCTGGGAGAACTTCATTCACTGATGCCGGGGTGGCCAAGTAGCGACGCCATAACAATGCAGTTATTCCAAGTAAATAAGTATTCTGCCAGGTGGGAGCCGTGTCGGCCCACAAAACTGATCATGCCGTACAAGATCCAACCTTGGGACTCCATTTGGAAACTTACGAAATGAACAGAACAAAAGAGCTCGTACCATTTTTGTCTTTAGAATTAGCTTCGGTCACATAAGTACGGGGCTGGCATGCAAAGTGGCATTGGTGCGGGCTGGATCCCGCCCCATCGAAAGCCACACACCATAGGACCACACTATGTCTGCAAGTCGTGTTTGTAGTAGCGTGATCTCCAGAGGTGCATGTATAATCATACTGACATTGGTAGGCCACCAGGAGAATGGGTACATAGTGTCACAGTTGGATCGTGGGAATCACAATTTAGCTCGTTGACCTTCGCCTTTCTCATCCCGACCACTCTGCCGAATCTGACGCGATTGATGCGTCCGACCGAGGTACCACAATACTGCCCCTTTGACCTCATCCAACCACTCCCTTACGACTCCTGGCTCGAACACGTTGCGATCATAATAAACGTACAGCTTCATCTGTCCAGCTGAACTCGATGCACCCAGATACAGCTCCCCCGGGCGTGAGTGGAGATGGTAGCCGGTCGATACCAACCTGATCTTTGGCGTCGTATCAGCTCTAGAAGCCGTCGCAGCTGACAAAGGCGAGGATGGTGACGGAGGAGAGTCAACATAGCCTGCCTTGAGTGGGTGGGGAGCGGAAGAGAAGGGTGAGAGCGGGTGGCTGGGTGGCAAGGGATATTCGAGAGGCAGCACCGAATCTATCTGTTGTCGAACGAAGGATCAACATCTGACAGAAATGACAAATGCTAGACTCACGTTACCAAGGCTAGATCCTCCATGAGCTCCGATCGTAGGGATGTCTGAGACCGCCAGAACCTCCTCTTCGTCCTGTGGGCTACTATCATCGGCACTCTCGGTGCGGTTCATCCGCTGCACCATGTCCATGCGCATACGGAAGGCGCGTACGTAATTTGCCACGTTATAGGTCTCTAACATTAAAGGATAACCCAAGAACACTGCAGCCTGTTTCTTGACTAATCCAGCGCGATGCAGGAAGCGGTCAAACGTGAGGAGCTCTGGGAACGGCGGCGCGCCATCCAAGACAGCGAGCTCCAGATTCTGTCCACGGGGCTTGTATCGCTCCTCAGTTGCACCAAGGGTCATGAAGGGGAGCCTATAACCCAATATAGACGTGGAAACCAAGAATTCACCTCCCCCGCCTCTCTCGAACCAGGCCCTGTCCAGGTATGGACGCAAGTTAAGCTGTGCATTACTGAGATACGGTTGTCTCTTCCGAAACTCCCATTCCTCCTCTGAGATCTCGCCACGCAGGTACCGTCGGTAGAGTACTCGGGTCATAGCCACTTGTGCGAGCGGGAGGTAGGCATTTCCAAATGTGATACCGTGCAGACGACAGTTGGCCAACACGGTAGCTGTCTCTGCACGCGTGATTGGAGCCACCATTTCACGAGATCGTGCAGGCACCTTGAGGGGTGGCAAGGACGTGAGACGACACGGAAGCGTATGCCCGCCCTAAAATGACAACAGGAAATTCGTCAACACACTGATGGGGAAGGAGCTACTGAGCTTCGTAACAAGGTAATGCCACCAACCTTTCCTCGTGCCGTCCGCGACATCAATATCAGAGCTGCGATCGCCTTTCGCCACCGCTGTCTTGCCGGACTAAACGAGCGAAGTCGAGCTGGATCTCGTTCCATCGAGGGGACCACCATCGCCAGTCTCTCTTCCAAAGCAGCTTGTCCGGGCTCAAACTCTCCGCCCCTCGCGAGCGTGTCTATCAGACACCGCGCAAACGTGTTTGTTGCCATCCCATCCGTCACACAATGCGACGCGAATATTACCAAGTGCAGGATGTCGGCCCTCTTGGTCTCGCGAAAGACGTACAGCTGCGACAGTAAATCCTGTGAAAGCGGACGGGTACCATCAAGGATGCTAGACAGCCGGCCTTCCATCTCCTCTACCGATGTTACTACCTTCCCCCAGACGATTTCGCCCGGATGGAGGGCCGCGAGATCGCATTCCCGGATGATAAAGTGCGGTTCTTTTAGGAATGCAGGAATCCTGTCGTCTTGCCCATCTTCCTCTTCTTCTGATTTCGAGTCCACTTTCCTCGAAGGCGTACCCGGAGGCCCTTGTACGGTGGCACCAGAGAGAGGAAAACGCCTCTTTGTAGACAACCACGCCTTCACAATGTTGGCGTCTGAAAATAGATGAGCGTTCTCCGAACCATTTGAGAGACGCAGCTGGAAGTGAGTTAAACTGTCCAAGGACCCGTTTTGGAGGCCAGCAAACAGAAAAGTAAACTCCAACGGCTCCAGAGGACGGTGGAATGTACGCCCTTCGGTCGGATGAGCATTCAGCAATGTCCAGCCAGGCATTGATGGGGGTGGGGGTGTGGATGGAACGCTCAGACTTGTTCTGTGTATGCGCAAAGCAGCTGGTATATATGGAAGTCGACAGCGAAGGAAACCAACCGAAGAGCCATCCCAATAAGAGTATTCATTACATCATTGATGTAATGATACATGAACATATCAAATCTGCGCCAAGGCAATTAATGATCTTGATTTGAAACCTACTGATGACTCAAGGGTCGTTCAAAATAAAATGAGGATAACGGAGACACTGGGTTCTTGTACTCGGTCTTGGAGTGGCTTTCGCACTAGCACTGTAGATGACCTTGGGAATTGTTGCAAAGCAGATTAGCCCTATGTGAGCGAGACTCGATGTACATGTCAGTGCACATCGTAAATTGAAAGTTGTGACGGCGTGGGAGCATCTTGGCGTCCGCAGTTAGGTCCGCACAAGTCATATCATGGGGTACGACATGTTCGCACCCCTCGGCGTTCCTATTGGTTGGGTATTACGCCAATCAACGTTCAAGCTGTCGATTCTTACCACCACCCTAGGTTGATATGATCCTTAGAAAAGACAACCTGAACCCCGAGGGAACAGTACGGTTTCAGTGGTCGTGACAACGTCGTCTAAGTCGCCGTTAGAATGCCCCCAATAGGAGTAGTATTGTAGGTGACGTGTCGGTGAGGAGACCAGACAAGCCCAGAGATCATTGTTTCTACAGACTCAGAGTCTGCTGTGTAGGTGAGATTCCGAGGTATCGTAAAGGAGAAGCATTCTGATTCTGACACATGGTGCGGAGGCGACTCGGAAGTCATTGTACGTAGAGTCGAACATTTCGGGTTTGTCTTCGGTTTCAACGATGCGGCTTGGAAGGAAGGCTTACCTTCGGGTTGCTAGACAAGGTGTCGTAGGAACCAACTCAAAACGGAAAGCCATCCTTTTTTGTCGCTTCCTTTTATATTTTTGCTGAGGCGGGCGCGGATGGGCGGCATGAATACCCCTGCGGGTTTGCGGCTATGTTCGTTGACCCTCTGGGATCAATACGATGGAGCCGTGAGACGATCCTACTATGGAGATTGGCGGCGAATATATTGTGTCATCTCTGTCGGGGTCGAAATCTCTGCAGAAGCACTGGACGTTACGAGGGGCGACCACGGGAACGAACACAAAGATGAAACAAAAGCTGCCCTACACTCGTTTGGTAAACAACTTGAATGGTACTCGCGATTCGCGGCGGCGTAAATAGGTGCGACGCGAAAGGAAAGCACGAGTGCGTTGTGATCGGCAGTACTCGTAAGGCGTATTCGAGGCATCAGCATGGAAGGCAGGTGGCAGCAACGGTCAACAAGAATTCAAATTGGACGGTAAAGACGTGCGTCGATGCACAAAGACCAGACCCCCCTAACTAGGACTTCCTAGATCCTTGCCCAAGTCTGCATATTCACTGTCTTTAGCTGATCGACCGGAAAACATGGCGCACCACACTCAACGCATGCACGAACCTCGGAAATTTAGATGTTTGAAAAGCGCGGCCGCCTGGCCCCAGAGCCGAGACCTCGTCCGAGGCAGTGCGATAGACCTCGTCCGAGGCAGTGCGATAGAAAGAACCGATCACGCGCAAGAAGCTCAGGGAATGGCAGTCACTGAGCGCCATGAACGGAGCTAGTAAGATAGACTCAGGAACCTCAGGAACTCACCCCTATTGCCACTCTCAGACCACGCCTCGTATGAGGTTCGGACGCAGGGTGGGGTGTGTCACTTTCCTTCAATGCACTAGCTCTTCCTCTGAAATCTGGCAAAAGTACTGACGATAAAGCTCGTGTTATCGCCACTTGCATAACTGCAAGGGGCAGAGGGCGTGAGACGGCAACAAAGGGTTAGTGTACCTACAATCATATCGCAGGAGATTCGTCGGTTTTTGGAAATCGGGGAAGACTATGAAGATATCTATTGATAGCGATGTTTGCGTAATACGTCAGCA